>PVJI01032941.1:0-11719 GCA_004026765.1 Micronycteris hirsuta
CTTTATTGTATGAAATGTTGAAGGGAGTTATATGAGGTATGGAGGAATATCAACAGGGGAGTGGTAGGGGGAGAGGGTGGGAATGGGGCACAGAATAAGTAGCATAAATGGTAGGTAGACAACAGACAGGGGGAGGTTAAGAGTAGTATAGGAAGTGCAGGAGCAGAAGGACTTATGTGTATGACCTATGGACAAAACTAAAGGGTGGGGAAAGGGGGGGTAAGGGGGTGGGGGGCAAGAAGGGGGGGGAAGAGTGGGACAACTGTAACAGCATAATCAATAAAATATAGTTAAAAAAAAGAAAAGAAAGCAAAATGTCTTCCACGGTTTTCCAAACACATACTTAGATTGAGACCCCATAGCCAAACAATCCCAGAATATCTCAGATATTGAAAATCCACAAACCAAAGGCCCACATGGAGGTGACTAAGCTCCAAGCTCACTGAGCAGGGTGGTGGAGGGGGAGCCAAGAGGATACTTACTGTGTGTGACGTGCTCGAGGAGAGCGCTGCATGTGCAGAGGACAGGCCGCTCTGATGGCTGGGGAGTGAACTAGAAGACAAAACAGAGCATCACGTACATCCACCCAACCAAGTCACTCCACAGGAATGGAGCACCCCATGTCTAGGTGAGCAAGATATAAGCTTGCCCCATCACTTTGGTGGAATCTTCAGCTTCACACCCATCACCTGGAAATCCACTCCAGGGGATGTGGTGGTTAGAATGATCTAAAGGATCACCCGCCACAAGGATCTGAAACAGCCTGTCCTGGGAAACCTCCAGGCCAGCTTTAGCCAGCTGTAACCATCTGCTCTTTATACTGGGAAGAGAATAGGACTGCACTAAGAACACTGAGCCGTAGAGACCCCATTACACCTGCGTGCCGGAAGAAAGTTCCCATGTTTAACCGCACATGCCAGATTCAGAGCCAGAAGTGCCATCAAATCCAGAATGCAATTCAAATGCTTTTTGCTCCTGGCTTAAAGCGAGAAAGAGGTGAACTCTACTTAGAAGACACAAGGTGATGCCCTGACTGGTGTGGCTCAGTTGGTTGAGCCTCATCCTGCAAAGTGAAAGGTCATCGGTTTGATTCCCCGTCAGGGCACATGCCTGGGTTGCGGGCCAGTCCCCAGTTGGGGGCATGCTGGAAGCAACAGATTGATGTTTCTATCCCTAATATTGATGTTTCTCTCCCTTTCTCCCCCCTTCCCCTCTCTCTAAAAATAAATCAATAAAATATTGGGGAGGGTGGGGAGGAGACACAAGGTGAGAACAAAGTGAAACCCATTCTCCTACACCCTGTTGTAGTAACTTGATCTGTGAAGCCATGACAAGTGCAAGTCACAGACGTGCTCAGAAATCCAAGCGCATTCTCAGTCTGCATCAGTGACAGGAGCCCAGATCTGGGAGGAGAGCCTCAGCTAGTGGCACCCTCCTGAGGGTCAAAAAAGAGTAGCAGCAACCCCTTGGCTCCACCCGATATTCCTAGGGGGGCCGAGTGCTCTGTGATAGCAGAGGTATTACAAGCATGCAAAGTTTTCATCTCTGGTGCTTTGGTGACTCCACCCAACCCAAACCTACCCTACAGCATTATTGCAAGGCCAGCAATAGTAGGGGCAACGAGTAGGTTTAGTTCATGGAAAGAGTGTTCTATAAGGGCTCCAGGACTTCACCCCAGTGAGCCTCTCATTCTGGGCCCATATTCTCCTCATACCTGCTAAGCTGGGAGAGGGGGCTGCTGGACAGGTCACCAGGCTGGGACAAGGAGGGCAAAGTGGCAGTGTGCTGAGGTGCAGAGGGTAGAAGCGTATTGCAGGAGGTGGTGCTGGGCAGGGAGCCCACAGATGGGAGGGTGGAGGGAGGGTCTGTTGTCTTTGGAGCTGGAACAGATGAAGCAGCTGAAAGAGACAGATCCGTTTAATTCCAGATCCAATCACGAATATACGAAACATGCTCAATATCTATGACACGTCAGGCTCAGCTGAGACATATACAAAGTTACACTGCCCAAAGAAAATGCCCAAGCATGTCTCCCGTCTTCTGTCAGATACAATTATCAGAAGGACACATGATGGTAAAATGTACAACTGAAGCAGAGTAGGAAATGACATATTTATCATCATAAACTGTCCTATGATGTGGACATACTTCTCCCAACTAAAGGAAGCTGGTCAACCCTAAAGCCACACCCAGAAAGAGGCTCTAAGCTTGATATATATAATTATAAAGTGAGGCAAAATTTCCTTAAAAAGTACAATAAGCGAGAGTGAAAATCTGTCTACCCAAGACAAGGGCTAGGTCTTTGCTTCTATCAAATCAGTATCAAATCAAGCTGACCCTGTGAAAGCTCAAAGCCAATTTAGGGCAGGCAGGTGGGGGTTGAGAGCCCAGGGTACATACACTGTGGAGTATCGTATGCCCAAAATCTGCAGAAAGAACACACAGTTGCTGTCCAACACCTACTTTCAAAGGTACAGGGAGCACGTCCTTCACTTGTGCTCGAAGACACTAACCTAAGAGTACATTAGGCTTTTAGAAGACCATGAATGCAACAATCTAACTGCAGAAAAGATGCATTTTTAGTGCCATCCACACATACAAGTCAGATACGTGCTTGGAAATAAAGCATCACTGTCTTTTCCAATTAGGAAGGAGAAGCAACTGTACCCCCCTGCAAGCACTCCCTGGAAGCCCACAGAAAACACACTAGCTTCTAAAAGGAAGGACAATCTGAAAACAAACATGGGCAGCAACAGTCTCAACACACAGTGTGGTCAAATTCTTAGAGTAGCCTTTCCTTTCCCGAGGTTTGCTCACTACTGACATTCTATTCCAAGTATGACACCTGTTCTTACAGAAATCAGATGAAGACACCACCCTGACCTAAAACTCACACCCCAGAAGTTAAAGTCTTCAATCATGCTGATAACAGGTCCACACAAAGCTGCTTGAAGAACAACTATGTGTGTGTGAGTGGAAGAGAGAGACAATTAAGTGGAGAAGAGAGCATGGGAGACAAAACCTATCTAAAGTTCTTGCTATATTTTCCAGACATTTTATATCTTATTATCTCATTTAAAAGTCTCCAACCAATCTAGTACACCTCTATGTATTCTCAACCCCATGTCTGCACAAAAGAAACTTGCCACCATGGCTTCTGAAATAAGAACTTCCTCTGACATCCAAGGTTCTTGGAGCTACCAGTGTTTCTCCAAACAGCTCTGGCAGCCCAGCAATACCAAAACTCTGGTACCAAATACCAAAACCATATTGAGGCCTGGTCCAGGTCTGATAAAATTCTATGTCCGTGCTCCAAAAAATAATCGTAAATAAAAAGAGAGTCTTTCTGGCTTCCATGCTCAATATCACCTGCCTTACTGAATGATCGATGAAAATCACAATAAATAATCACAGATAGGCTAGCCAAGAACAAAAGCAAAAAAGAAAAAGGAACACCTAGCAGGGATTTCCCTGCACTCTACCCAGTGATCACTGAGCTGCCCTGGAACGGGCAGGGGCAGGGTCGGGGCGGAGAATGCCCTCGTTCCCTCCCAAGTCTCTGCAGTGAGCAGCGTTTCCTCCCCTTCCCAGCACAAGTCTGTCAGGATCCGAGGGCAACGAACATGTCTTTCCTGAGCTCGCGTACCAACGCCTGCTTTAAACGTCTCATACATTATTGGAGCGGGAGGCCTCGGACCATCTTGGCACCTGGACCTCTGCGCAAAGCATCTTCTAAATCAACAGTGCACTCTGGGTGCAGTCTGACTAAGGCAGAACAATGTGCGATGACTTCATTTCTAGTAACGCCACCAGCTACAACCTGGTCCCCTGGGAGTCTCTAGCTGAACTTCTAAACCCCACCAAAGAAAGGGTGCCAACAATGGATGAGAAGTAGCTATGAGAAAAAATTTAAAAGGACTATTTTTATAGAATTAGACATTAACCTATTGCATTTCCATCAAGTCAGCGATGCTCATTTCTGCTTGGTTTCCACTACCCAGGACAAAATTTCAGGTAGCTTACACACTTACTGTCTACTGTCTGCTGACTGCGACCACCACCGTGTCCACTCTGTAAGGAAGAGAAAATAAAATAAGTAAACCCAGAAAATCAAAACCCTCAGATGACTTCTTCTGGGGCGTATGCACAAACACATGAAACACCATCAAGGCCTGTTTTATTTTGTCTTTTTATAAAATGAGGGGCAATATGACAAATTGCTAATAAATCCCAAACAGCTGACATTTCTGAAAATCATACAGGGAATTTAGAAAAGTTAACAAGGACGCAACGTAAGACCCAAATCACAGAAACAGTTCTAAAAATTATTAAGCATTATGAAGAAATTAAGAACTCTCATTATATTGAAATCACCAGAAAGAAGCCTTTTTGTCTCATGTACAGTCTTGCCTCCTGAGTATCAATCATGCAATAAAGAAAAAGTTTCCAAATTATAAAACAAAGATTGCTTCAAACAAGGAATGACATTTTATATTAATAGCAAATGGTTCTCAGAGAAAAAGAGATGTTACTTTGAAAAATGGCTTTTCTGAACAGAGTGGGGGAAGAGTGGGTTAGGACAGTAGGGTGGTCCCAGAAAAGAGCAGAACATGAAACAACTGGTTTGAGTTTTAACCATAAGGCATTTCATTAAAGCCAACTGCCATGGAAAACTTTTGCTTCCACAGATTGAGCAGGGGAGACAGGGCGTACAGTGATTGCTAATGGAGTCTACAAGGTTCAGACACTGTCCCCAGTGGCAGAAAGAGGCTAACAGAAATTTCCTTCTTACAAATGTCAAAACTACTAAAGAAAAAGACAAACCTTATAGCTATTGCCTCTACATTAACCCAAATCCAGTACAATTTCTGTTCATGAAATGTTTATTTACAACACATTTTATTTTTTAAACAATTTGAGGTTATTTACAAGAAATACAAACAATAAAACAGAACTGCTAGGAAAAAAACCCATGAGTTTAAAAGGTTAAAGTTAGGGAAAGAGAAACATAACAACGGGAAGAGGGCAACCAAAGCTCTACTCTTCCGCCTCTCTCTCAACTAAGGTCGCTGCTCACTACATAAAGACGCCCGACATAGAGTGTGTGCATCCTGAACAGCACGAACGCTGGCATATGAAGTCTTCTCAAAATTACAGCAGACCGAAAGAATAGAAAAGGGGAATGGAAAACAGCAGTCATCAGACCTGAGGAATATTTCATTCCACCTTGAAAATTATTTTTGAAACACAAACATCAGGCAAACTGACACAACGCAGGGGTCACACTATTGTGTTGGGGAAATGCTGGGCAGCAGAACAGTGTCAGTCACAGTAAAGTATCAAAGGGTCAGGAAAATCAGAAAACTATAGGGGGTTGTGTTTAGCCAGCCAAGCAAAGAGTGAGTGAAGAGTGGATGTATAAACAAAACAAGAGGTAAAGGTAGAGCTGAAACTGAGGTATCGCGGAGGTAAAGATTAAGCGTGGATACTGTGTAGTCTGACATGCTTAGAAACTGTACAGACCAGCACTGTCCAAGGGCATGTTCCGCAGTGATAGAAATATTCTGGCTTCTGGCCAAGATGGAGGTGTAGGTAGATGCGCGTCGCTCCCCAGACAAGAAAAAGAAGGATAACGACCAATTTAAAAACAAAAAACAACCAGAACTGCCAGAAAATCAAACTTTATGGAGGTTCAACAACCAAGAAATTAAAGAAACATTCATCCAGGCTGGTAAGAGGGACAAAGATGGGGCTGCGAGGTGGCAGCTGGCAGACAGGGTGGGTGAGGCAGCAGCTTGTGGACCAGGTGGTCCCACACTGGCATGTGGATCAGCTGGGAAGAACAACTGGGGAGTGAGAAAGCCCGTGCAACCCAGGGTTCCAGTGCAGGGACAAAACCCCAAAACCTCTGGTTGTAAAAATCTGTGGGGGTTGTGGCAGCGTGAGGAACTCCTAGTGTCATAAGAGAGACCATTGGAGGGGGCTACAGGATCCTAGAACGTACACAAGCACATCCACCGGGAATCAGCACCTGAACGGGCACAATCCATTTGTGGGAGCGACGGAAAACGAAGTGGGTTGCCCTGCCCTGTGGAATACCTAAGGCCCCGCCCCTTAGAGCGCAACAGGTGTGCCTAGAAAAAGAAATATGGCTCAAATGAAAGAACAGATCAAAATTCCAGAAAAAGAACTAAGCAATGAGGAGATTGCCAACCTATAAGATGCAGAGTTCAAGACACTGGTAATCAGGATGCTCAGAGAAATGATTGAATACATACACAAAATAAAGGAAGGAGTGAAGGCTGTACAAAGTGAGATAAACGAAAATATACAGGGAACCAACAGTGAAGAGAAGGAAACTGGGACTCAAATCAATGATTTGGAACAGAAGAAAGAAATAAACACTTAATCAGAACAAAATGAAGAAACAAGAATGCAAAATGCAAAAAAATGAGGAGAGGCTTCAGAACCTCTGGGACAATTTTAAACATTCCAACATCCGAATCACAGAGGTGTCAGAAGGAGAAGAGGAATAGCAAGAAAGTGAAAACTTACTTGAAAAAATAATGGAGGAGAACTTCCCCAATCTGGCAAAGGAAATAGACATCCCAGTCCAGGAAGCTCAGAAAGTACCAAGAAGTTGGACCCAAGGAGAAACACACCAAGACACATCATAATTAAGCTACCCAAGATTAAAGATAAGGAGAGAACCTTAAAAAGCAGCAAGAGAAACAGAGACAGTTACCTACAAAGGATAAGACTGTCAGCTGATTTCTCAAAAGAAACCCTATAGGCTAGAAGGGTCTGGAAAGAAGTATTCAAAGTCATCAAAGGCAAGGACCTACATCCAAGATGACTCTATCCAGCAAAGCCATCGTTTAGAATGGAAGGGCAGATAAAGTGCTTCCCAGATAAGGTCAAGTTAAAGGAGTTCATCATCACTAAGCCCTTATTATATGAAAGGTTAAAGAGGCTTATCTAAGAGAAGATCAAAACTATGAATACTAAAATGATAACTCACAACTATCAAGTGATCCTAGGAAACAAAAACAAATTAAGCATACAACTAGAACAGGAACAGAATCACAGAAATGGAGATCACATGGAGGGTTATCAGTAGAGAGGAGAAGGGGGAAGAATGGGAGGAAAAAGCATAGGGAATAAGAATAATAATTCGTAAACACAAAATAGACACGGGGAGGTTAAGAATACTATAGGAAATGGAGAAGCCAAAAAACTTGTATGCATGACCCATGGACATGAACTAAGGGGCGGGGAGAATGCTAGAGGGAGGTGGAGTACAGGGCAGAAGGGGATAAAGCTGAGAAAAAAAAATGGGACAACTGTAACAGCATAATCAATAAAATATACTTAAAAAAATAAATATGCCATATGTCTGTGTTCCTATATTCTAGCCACTAACCACATATCTGGATATTGAATACTTAAAATACTGTTAGCTCTGGTCGAGTGGCTCAGATGGGTGGAGCATCTGCCTGTGACAACAATAATAGTTTGTGAGTTTGATCCCCAGTTAGGGCATGTACAGGAGGCATCCAATTGATGTTTCTCTCTGACATTGCCTTGTCTTTTACTCTTTCCCTTCCTTTTTTCTCTAAAACCAATAAACAGCCCTGGCTGCTGTAGCTCAGTGGATTGAGCGCGGGCTGCGAACCAAAGGGTCGCAGGTTCGATTCCTAGTCAGAGCACATGAATGAATGTGCCAGGCCAGGTCCCCAGGGGGGCCACGTGAGATGCAACCACACATTGATGTTTCTCCCCATCTCCTTCTCCCTCCATTCCCTTCTGCCTAAAAATAAATAAATAAAATCTTTAAAAAACAAAAATAAAAACGAATAAATATATCCTCAGGTGAGGATTAAAATAATAAATGAATGAATGAATGAATGAATGGTGTGTCTGTGAAACTGAACTTTTGTTTATTTAATTTAAATAAACTACTACATGTGGCTAGTGGTTACCCATTGGAAAGCCAGTAATAAACTTTATGTTAAAGATGACTGGTCAAAACTAGGTGGTTTTTAAAAAATATGTAAACCCAGAAAGACAAATATAGGTGAAGAAAAGGTAATTACTTAGTTGCCCCTGTAAGACCAAATCCTAAGCCAGTAGTAGGGAAAACCGGAAAACAAAAAACCATACCAAGCAACTCAGTATTTTTCTTTTCTTTTTTTTTTTTTTTAAAGATTTTATTTTTATTTATTTTTAGAGAGAGGGGAAGGGAGGGAGACAGGGAGGAGAGAAACAGCAATGTACGGTTGCCTCTCACACGGCCCTCATGGGGACCTGGCCCACAACCCAGGCATGTGCCCTGACTGGTTGGTAATCGAACCGGGACCGTCTGGTTCCCAGCCCGCGCTCAATCCACTGAGCTACACCAGCCAGGGCCCAGTATTTTTCTATATCAGATAACTCTGGAAGTGGGAGTGGAAGAAGGGTTAAATGTAGGAGGATTTGTTTAAAGACTACAGAATCAGATCTCCTCTCTCCCACCTGCTGCACACCCCCACCCACCATTTTCCAGAGGCTCTTTATCAAGAGGGTAACACATAGCCAGGGATACCTTAAAAAACAGATAGTTCAAGTCAACATGGACATAATGAATATTCCAAGGGCAGCCCTCTTTTCCTACTAAGTCTGTCAATTACGACACTGACAGACAGGCATAGGCCCTGTAGGGAGGAGAATCGAAACAAGCTCAACAGAAAAGGTGCAAAGGGGCTGACAGAGGAGTTGAACAACAGAAATGGCCTGCCATGCTGTTCCACAGGAACGTTCAGTCAATCCTGTCCAAACCCACCCAAAGCCACAGCCCTTAGTTAATCTTTTAGTTCAAGTAGGCAGCCTGAAATCACCAGATATTTGAGGAATATATGTAACATAAAAAGATAAAAAACAAATGAAAAGAAGTTTAAAAAAATATCTTAAGTAGAGATGTACAAATATCTCCTGCTTAGAAGGAATCTGACAAAATGTACCCAGGCCTAACCCATGTGGCTAGGCTGGGCATCATCCTACAAAGCAAAAGGTCTCCAGTTGATTCTTGGTCAGGGCAGGCCTGCGTTGCAGATTCGGTCCCTAGCCAAGGGCACATACGAGAGGCAACTGATCGATGTTTCTCTCTCACATCGATATTTCTTTCCCTCTCTTCCTTTCTTCCCCCTTCTGTAACTATAAATAGATAAGATCTTAGGAAGAAAGGAAAGGATGGAAGGAAGGAAGGAAGGAAAGAAGGAAGGGAGGGAGGGAAGGAGGGAGGGAGGAGGGGGAAGAACCCAAATTTCTGCTAGGCCAATTCAACCATTTTAATATTTTTATGCTATCATCCACTTTTAAAAAAACCCTCACCTGAGGCTATGTTTATTGATTTGAGAGAGAGAGGAAGGTGAGAGGAGGGCAGAGAGAGAGCGTGCACAACACCAACTCAGTGCCTCCCACACACACACCCTGTTGGGGATCGAACCCGCAATCTTTTGGTGCATGGGACAACGCTCCAATCAACTGAGCAACCCGGCTAAGGCTGTTATTTTCTTTAAATATTTTGTTTATTTACTTTTTAGAGAGAGGTGGAAGGAGAAAGAGAGGGAGAGGAACATCAACTGGTTGCCTTCCGTACACACCTCTACTGGGGACCAAACCCACAACCCAGGCATATGCCCTGACCAGGAATTGAATCAGCAACCTTTCGCTTCGTGAAATGATGCCCAACCAACTAAGCCACACCAGTCCAGGTCCCAGCCAGGGCCCAGCCAGGGCCCAGCCAGGGCTATTATTATCCACTTTTTCAAGTGGCTCTCACCAATAAAGACTGAATATCTTTGCTTTGCAGGGAACTAAAATATTACAGATAAGATTATAGTCCCCTCTTACCCCATCCAAACCACTCCTTATACTATACGCTTCTGGGTCCATTTACACACGCTCCTGTTGAGCTGCCTATTGTTACCAAATTCAACAAATAACAAGGATGCTACTCAAATGGTTACACAATTTGTAAAAGAAAGTCTCAATCAAAAAGCTTAATTTCCCAAGCTACACACTGAGCTCCACATAGGACAAGAAGAAACCTGAAAGACCACTTACTGTGACAGTTCCTGGAGCTGACTCCGATGAACTCACAGAGCTTTGGTATGCAACCCTGTTATGCACAGAACTCGGGTCATAGGAGGAAGATGTTGTTACTGGACTAGTGGAGTTCAAGGATGAGCTGGTCAGACTGGAGGAGGTAATGACTGAAGTTGTATAAGTAGAGTTCTGTACTGCACTGGTCATTGGTAGAGAGGTATTCAAAGAATCACTGCGAAGAATAAAAGGTATGAGACAAAAATTTGTGTCAATTTCCATGGCTTCACTATGTAGAACTATGTCATCACTTTGTCGTACTCTAAATAAACATGTATACAACCACGTTTACACTACTGCATTCTTCAAACTTATTAACAATGCAAAGAAGATTCAAAACAACCCCCAGTCCAGCTCCACCTTCCAAAAAAGCTAGACCAACTTAATTTAATTAACAGGCAAGGGGAGAGCTTTAAGATTTAAGGAATCCAGATGTCTTGAAACCAACTTTAGAAAGGGAACCCAAGCAAATATAAGGTTTGGGCTCTTGAAAGTGGAAAGATTAATTAATGTAATAAAAGCTAAAATCTGGGCTTCTCTATCTATAAAATATTCCACTGAAGGAAAGGAAGTGTTGGCAAGACGTGAAAATTTGCACCCCTCAGAGATTACGCATAGTAATGTAAAATGCGGCAGCCACTGGGGAAAATGCTTGATGCTTCCTCAAATGGTTAAATATAAGTTACCATATAACCCAGCAATTCCTAGCTGTTTATCCAAAGAACCAAAAGAACACAAAACTTGTAACTGAATGTTCATAGCAACATGATTAATCCTAGCCAAAAAGTGGGAATCTACATGTCCATCAACTCATGAATGAATAAATAAATGTGGTCTGTGTGCACAGTATTACTTGTAAACAAAATGCATACAAGCTACAACATAAATGCATACAAGCTTGCTTATATGCTAAGCAAAATAAGTCAGTGACAAACAGCCATGAATTCCATGATTCTAGTTATAGGAAATATCCAGAAGAGGCAAATCCAGAGACAGATTACTGGTTGCCAGGGGATGAGGGGAAGGGGAATTGGGAGTAGCTGCTAATAGGCAGAGGGTTGCTTTTTAGGGCGATGAAAGGAAAATTCCGGATTAGGTACTGGTGATGGCTGCACCAACCCACTACTATAGGGTGTATTGTCTGTCTCTACCAGGTGGTTTCATAAGCTCTATTTACCTTGCAAACAAAAGACTTACTTCAGTCAAACCAGAGAAGTGGGGAGTTATATACCTTAAAGACTTCGAATATAAACTGATGGGAATCTGGTTACTATTTTCACTGCTTGCAGCTGATCCAAATTCAGAGAGAGAAGATTCTGATCCAAATTCCAAGGCGCCAAACTGAACATTCAATCCTGTGACATCTGCTGAACCAGGCATTTCCACTGCAGAAGCTGGGGTCTGGAAAGCAAAGCCACCATGTCAGGAATAGAAGTCATGGATGCCAAGTCATAAAGGCCTATACCAGAGCCAAACAAACACTGGGTTCCTAGAGCACACCTGGCAAGCCTGAGGAACAAGGAAAGAAAGGCCAAAAGGAAGGAAAAGGAATCATATTTCTAAAAAAGAGTTAGAA
>PVJI01032942.1:0-11718 GCA_004026765.1 Micronycteris hirsuta
CTACTTCAGACTAAAGATCCTTTGAGGGAGGAGATAAACAGAAGCAGCAAGAGGTACATAAAGCGAGAGAGGTCTTGCACCCTGAGCCTGTCCAGGGCCCAGTCCTAGGAGTAGGGAAGGCTAGGGATGGGCTAGTCATCCATCTCTCCAACAGGTATCTCTCGAGCACCCGGCTTGCCACTCTCTAGGCACTGAGCGTTCAGCCGTGAACAAAACTGAGAAAAAGTCTTTCCCTGCTTTCATTCTGAGGGTGAAGAGGATTTTTGCTTGTTTCCCAGGTGGAGCCCTGGAAGGAGAGCTACATTTTGTAAACTCCCCACCCCTTTTCACCTCACACTGGGAGAATGGGATGGAAGCAGTAGGTGGAAATGCAAGCAGGTGGGTCTGGGAAGAGAGTACCTCGGTCGGCCGCTCAGAGACCCCAGTACATGACAGAAGTGTGGGGAACCACCCGCAGTTCCTGAAGGTCACCGAATCAGTTGAGAGAGCACCACAGGAGCAAAAGGGCCTGGCCACAGGGGAAGGGAGGACACAGAGTGTGTGGCCTGACAGCTTCACACCAGGGCAGTGCTGTTAGGTGACAGCGGACATAGACGGGAGGAGGTGTGGACAATTAGAGAGCACGGGGTAAGTTTCCTCTCGGCAGAAGCCAGGATGAAGGGATGCGCAGGAGCCAGGGGCAGATATTCCTCCATTCCCAAAGCCACGAGGCCAAGCTGGTCCCTGAGCCTTTGACGCCACCCTCAAGAGGAAGAGGGACAAAAGGGGAATCCTGAATTGACTGAATTTAAACCAGAAAATGACTGAGAAAACAGAATAATCAAGGGTATATTTTCTGCCACCAAGAAATTTAAGGTTATCTTGAAAAATACAGGAGCTACTTTTGGCAGAGTTGAGGTCATGGCTTGAAAATATCATGCCCATGACCCAGCGTGAGTAACACCACCGCTGACTTTGAGGAGCTCCTCCTCCTTTTGTCTTTGCTCGCCCACCTCTTCCAGTTAAGAAAGCGCCTTAGCTCTCTCCCTGCCCTCCAGACTTTCCTTCCTCTAGATGCATAACTGCATCTAGAACTGGGGAGAGATCACCCATGCTGTTCGTCTGGGTTCCTGCCACACGAGAGACAGACCCTGGGTTCAGACCGGACTTGAAGGGATACGAAAGGAAACGCTAAGTAAAGAACATCTGGCCCAACCCCAATGCCCGCGTGCATTCCCTCTCGACACCCTTGAACATGATTTCAAATTGTACGTGTTCTAGTACTTCCACCTTTTACAAAAGACTCGCTGTAGCCAATATGACAATCCTGTGTCAACTAGGGAATAAGGAAGGTTCTTCGAGAGATGACTCTGCTGGTGGCGAACCCCACTTCGGGGCACTTCGAGTCCACTCACGGGGCTGCTCACACCGCTGTCCTTCTGAAACACTGTGATGAGCCTTCTCTGAAGGCGTGTTGACAGTATATGCAAAAAATACAGAAATACCATTTCAAACGATACTCATTTAGCCAACTGGCATTTAGTGAAGCCCTTATTCGGTGGCTAAGCGCTGGATTAGATAGAGACAGAGAATATAATGATGAACAGGACACAGAACCTCTCTCAAAGAAAAACCACAGTCTAGCACCTTGTTTGCAGCAGGATGGCTAAGCGCACCAAGGTCGGAATCGTCGTAAATGCGGGAGCCGTCACGGTGCCTGCCTCAGGAAAGCAGTGAAGGAAACTGAAGTCAGCCAGCAGCAAGTAGACTTTCTCCTTCTGTGGCAACACCAAGACGAAGGGCTGGGCCGTGGGACCTGGCACCGCGTTCCTGCGCAGAAACAGTGGCCGGTGGTGCCTGGACCTACAGCAAGCACCGCCTCTGCCGTTGCAGTCACGTCTGCCATCAGGAGACCAAAGGAACTGAAAGACCAGTGGAAGCTCTGCAATTTGAAACATTGCTGCACCATAACAAATGGGTTAATTTATATCACCAAAAAATTCATAGTCTAATCAATGGAAGAGACTGGAGAGCCCAGAAATAAACCCAGGCCTCTGTGGTCAATTAATTCACTGCAAAGCAGCCGAGAGTAATACACCAAGGAAAGGGGGGTCTCTTCGGTGACTGGCGTTGGGAAGACTGGACCCCTCTCTATACCACACACAAAAATTAACTTAGAATGGACCAAAGATTTGGACTTAAGACTTGAAATCATAAAGGCGCTGGAAGAAAACAAGCAGCACGCTCTGTGACATTGGTTTTGGCGATGATTTTTTGGATTTTACACCAAAAGCAAAGACAATAAAGCAAAAATAAACAACTGGGACTACATCAAACTAAAAGTCTTCTGCATAGCAAAGGAAATCACCAACAAAATAAAAAGGCAACCTACTGAATGGGAAAAAAATTGCAAAGCATACATCTGAAAAGGCTTAATATCCAAAATATATTAAGAACTCATACAAGTCAATAACAAAAACCCAAAGAGTCTGATTTTAAAAATGGGCAGAGGATCCAAATAGACATTTTTCCAAAGAAGACGAAAGATACATGCAGGTACATGCAAAGGTGCTCAACGTCACTAATCATCAGGGAAATGCAAACCCAAACCCAACGAGATAGCACCGCATGCCTGTTAGCATGGCCACGATCAGAGAGAGAACAAATAATGAGTGTTAGAGAGACCGGGCATTCACAAGTCTGTCATAGTCCGTAAGGGCTGCTGTAACAAAATACCGCAGACTGGGCAGCTTATAAACAACTGATTTCTCACAGTTCTGGAGGCTGAAGTCCAAGATCAGGGCGACAGCGATGGTCAGGCTCTGGGGAAGGCCTTCTTCCCGGCAGCAGACTGCTGTCTTTTCACTACGTACTCACATGGTGGAAGGGGCTAGGGAGCTCTCTGGGAGGGTCTCTTTTTATATATCACTAATTCCACTCATGAGGGTTCCTTCCTCATGACCTAATCACCTCCCAAAGGCCCCACCTCCTAATACCACCCCACTGGGTGTTAGGTTTTCAACATACAAGTTTGAGGGGAACACAAATGTTCAGACCACGGTCACGTCACTCTGCCTAGGAAGCTCCATGTTTACATCTGCTATCCTGGCATCATAATGAACTGTCCCCCCTTTTACTTCAAAAATGTCTTGGTTTGGACAATAGATGATATGGTCACCTTTACTGATATGACTTTGTTTCCCTTGCCGGCCTCATCTGGTACCCTTCCTGCTATCCACTTGACCCCAAGGCCCTGCTGTATTTCTTTCAGTTCTTCCAGCCTGTCCAACTTCCTCCCGCCGCCTGGTCTCACACACTGTTCACTCTGCCTAAGACACTCTCTTCTCTCCTCACTTGGTCTAGTTCATTCTGTGGAATAGAGAAAGTAGTGGAGTGGACTGTTTTACAAAGTGCAGGTTGTGAAATCAATGTTGTGGCTGACATTCAGGGGTTTTTCAAAAGGTGAAACAGTCTGGAATAAAAGAGCACGGCCCAGAGCGCACTGCCTGTGAGAGGGCGCCTTGGGCGCACGTGGGCGTGCGTGCGCTGGGCCCCGCGGTGGAAGGCTTCTCTGACCGGGTCGCGGGCAGCAGGTTTGAAACGCATTGGCAGAGGCTCCGGGGTGAGACTCAGGACTTTGACACTTCCTAGCTCTGTCACCTCGGACAAGTTATTTAAACTGTGTAGATTTTCCTCATTTATATTATGAAATCGTTACGAAGATTAAATGAAGTAAAATGCTTAAGCTACACCCAGCATGCAGAGTATGTGCTGACCATTAATCATGACCTATCCTCAGGTTCTGGTTTGGACGTCACTTTCTCCACAAAGCCTCCCCTGCCCTCTGAACCAGGGTTAGGCGCCTTCCCGGGTCCTAGCAGTTACCTCTGTGGTCTGGTTAGATCCAATCAGGTCTGATTAGACCACTGGAAGCTACGGAAAGGCAGGTGTCTTGTTCATCTTTGGGTATCTAGCCAATAGCACAGTGCCCGACACATAGTAGGTATCAGTAAATTTTTGCAGGATGCATAATTTTCTCTCTCTTGGAAACAGACATACAGCCATTTGTTTTACACAAATAAAGTCATCTTGGGACTTACACACCTGAGAAATCACAGTCATTTTGACAAAGAACCTGTCACCTTAGTTTAGATTAAGCTTGAATCTCTTAATTCAAAATGTCAGAGGGTTATATGGCTTTTTGTAATATACACTTGTTAGTAATGTAGTGAAGGATTTATGTTGGATGGCTCCTTGACCTAAAATTCACAAATAATTAAAAACTCAGCATCTCTTAATTTTTCTTAAGAGATGTGTGAAAAATAGCAGGCAGCATCTTTAAATGTAGTTACTGTCCGTTCTTCCAATCTTTCAGTTGTTTAACTGAGTTCTGCAAATTACTGTGACTTCGTTCTATTCGTTCATTTCAATGGAAGCCTATAACCGTTTTATCTATGTCTGTTTTTTGTGCATAGGTCATGTTTCCCATATTTTTGAAGTAAAAAGAAGGAAAAATTAAGTTAAAAAAGGTTTTAATTGGCTTTCTTAGTACCAACCATAGAATACACAGTCACTGCACTGATGGCCTCTCTGAGTCCTGCAATCAGTTCTGTAGTTTGAAAAACGCTCTGCAGTGCTCTGGTGATTGACATAAAGACTATGCAGGGCAATGTGAACGCATACAGCAACTGCCCTCGAAGCGGAAGACGTTAGTGCAAAGCTCCCAATTCAGGAGCAACATATAACAGTCAAATGCAACTGCTTCCAAGCACTGTCTGTACCTAGAAGTGGCAGAGCGCACCACCTGGAGTCTGTGCTGCACTAACGGCAGACTCACTCTGATACCTGTGGGTTTCTAGGGAACCCCGGGGCTACTCCCTTACTAAATCAATAGACTCACACGTTAGGGGATGGTATGAGCTACAAAGAAAACAAAGCAGAGAAGAGGAGTAGGGAGTGCCAGTGGTGGGGGTGGCGTCGTCAGTTTTCACTAAAATGTTCAGGAAAGCCTCCCTAGACTGTGACATACCGGAAGGACCTGAAAAGAGTGCAGGGAGAGGAAGACGGGGTGAGAGAGTGAGGGAGCGCCATGCGTTCAGGACTCAGGAGTGGCCTTCAGGACAAAAGGCACTTCTCTGGCACACTGTAAAGGAAGCTTAAAGGCTCCTGAGATGGGACTGTGGGATGAAACCGCTACATACAACGTGCTCGGCCACCTCCTAATTGCCCCGGAGGACACTCCTTTCACCAAGGCATCCAGAAATGTACAGTGACGGGGTGCCAGCACCACTGAAGAGATTTGTGGTGGCTGTCATCTGTAGGCTGAAGAGGACCACAGGGATGTTGCGGTGGAATTAGGTCCCCTGATCTTACTAGAAACAGTGGCATTCTGGAGTGGGAGAAGCCAGATGGTACTGCTTAACTCTTGGAGACAGGCTAGGCCCAATAACCATGGTGAGCCACAGGGAGGCAAAGATATCAGATTTTTAAAAAAATTTCAGGGATGTATGGTAATGGTTAATGAATCACAAGATCTATAAGAAATAGATGAGCAGCCTACTGAGCGCTGCTTGACATACAGAGGTGGGAGACTTAACTAGTGTCATCATGGTGGGGTTTGTGGCCTCTTACCCAAGCCCCAAACCCAAGCTGGTTCACAGAGCCAGGATCTCTTGATTGAGGGGAAGGTCAGATCCATTTGACGAAGAATCCTGAAATGCCACCACAGGTATATATAGTACATCTGCCCCTACGCCCTCCTGAGAGGTACCTGAAGCCATTTACAACAACTGCACTTGGAAAGGGAAACACACAGAATTTCCAGGTCTTGTTAGATGCTGGCTCTCAACTGATACTAATCTCTGGAGGGCCAACAACTCCACTACTGTCTACTGAGCAGAGATTTGTTGAAATCAGGTGACACATGAAGTCATGGCCTAGGCTCCACCTCACAATGGGCCCAGGAAAACCACAGACCTACCTCCAGTCATTTCCATGGTCCCAGAACCTACAATGGGCAAAGATACACTTAGCGACTGGCAGAATCCCTACATCAGGTCCAGGACCATGGAGTTCAGGCTATTATGGTTAGAAGGACCAGGTAGAAGCACCTAGAATTACACCCCCACATTTCCCCAAAAATCTTTCAGGAGAAAGAGCAGAGATTACTGCCACCATCAAAGACTTGATTCCTATCCCATTCCCAGCCCACCTGCTTTTCTGAAAAGCCAGATGGGCTGTGGAGAATGGCTGTAGACTATTGCAAACACAATCGGGGGGCGATGCCAATCATAGCTGTCGTTCCAGCTGTGGTATCCTTAGCAGAACAAATCAACACAGCCCCTGGCATCTCGTGTACAGCTCTCAGCCTAGAAGTGTTTTTTTCAAATCTCTATTAATAAAGATAATTAGAATCAGTCAGCCTTCATGTGGCTGGGACACAGTCTAACTGTGTTGCCTGTACTGTCTGGTCTCACAGCTATGTCAACTCTGCTCTATTAGAGAGAAACCTGGATTGTCTTGCTGCCCCTGGTCCATTGACACTGGTCCATTACCACTGGTCCATTACATGAATGTACACAGAACATGACACTGGTCCATTACACGGATGATACTATGCTAACTGGGCTTATTAAGCAGGGAGCAGCAAGCGCTCTTGGGCTACCTACATGCAGAAGGTGGGTGATAAGTCCTGGGAAAGTTCAAGGGCTTGCCACTCCTGTGCAATGTTTATATAGCAGTCTGGAGCACATCGGGATTTCTCCTCTTAAAGTGAGAGGCAAGTTTTTGTACCTCAAACTGCCCAGCATAAAGAAAAACTCACAGTAATCATGGCCTTTTTATATATTAGAGGCCATGCATATCACACCTGGGTGTTCTGCTCTGATCACTCAGCTCTGAGTGCACATCGAAGCCAGGAAAGGCTCTGCAGCAGGCCCAGGCCACTGCATAAGCTGCCCTGGCAGTGGAACCTGGAGCCAGTGCAAGTGCCTGAGGCAGAGACTGACGCTAAAAGCAGCCACTCATGAGCTCCAGCAGGAAATCACAAAGCAGGCCTCTGCGGCTCTGGAGTAAGGCCATATCTTCTTTTGTTGACCCCAAAGGACACCAAAGAACTATGTAGCCACGATGTAAAGGGTATTATCTGGGCCACAGAACACAAAACTGGACATGAATGGCAGCTTTCCATTGTAAAATCAAAATGACATAGATGAGACCAGATCGAGCCGGTCCAGAAGATCCATGTCAACCATACAAGCAGTGGCTCAGACTCCCTGGAACCTGTTTCTACTCTTTTGCTGCCTCCCCCTCAACCTCCACCTATAGCTCCCTAAAGAACTGACCATTAAGAGGAAAAAGTACAGGTTTGGTTTACCTGTGAATCTGCAAAGGTATGCCAGTACTAGCCAGAATGGATAACTGCTTAACTACAGCCCTACTCAGAAGCTCCTCTGAGTGCCAGAAGGAGAAGAGGAAAAGCAAGAAATTGAACCAATAATGAAGGAAAACTTCCCCAATCTGGCAAAAGAACTAGACATACAAGTCCAGGAAGCTCAGAGAGTCCCAAAGAAGTTAGATCCAAGAAGAAACACACCAAGGCACATCATAATTAAGTTGCCCAAGATTAAAAATAAGGAGAGAATCTTAAAAGCAGCAAGAGAAAAGGAGACAGTTACCTACAAAGGAGTTCCTGTAAGACTATCAGCTGATTTCTCAAAAGAAACCTTGCAGGCAAGAAGGGGCTGGAAAGAAGTATGCAAAGTCATGAAAGGCAAAGACCTACATCCAAGATGACTCTATCCAGCAAAGCTATCATTCAGAATGGAAGGGCAGATAAAGTGCTTCCCAGATAAGGTCAAGTTAAAGGAGTTCATCATCACCAAGCCCTTATTATATGAAACATTAAAGAAACTTATCTAAGAAAAAGAAGATCAAAACTATGAACAGCAAAATGACAACAAACTCACAATTATCAACAACTGAACCTAAAAAACCAAACCAAAAACTAAGCAAACGAACAGGAACAGAATCACAGAAATGAAGATCACATGGACGGTTATCAGTGGGGAGGGGGAGAATGGGGGAAAAGGTACAGGGAATAAGAAGCATAATTGGTAGGCACAAAATAGACAGGGGAAGTTAAGAATAGTACAGGAAATGGAAAAGCCAAAAAACTTATATGTACGACCCATGGACATGAACTAAGGGTGGGGGCGGATCCTGGAGGGAGGGGGAGTGCAGGGCAGAGAGGGATAAAGGGTGGGGGAAAAATGGGACAACTGCAATAGTGTAATGAATAAAATATACTTTAAAGAAAAGAAGTGCCCCTGAAAGACAGTAGGAAAACCCTCCAAAGTAGAACTGCAAACAGTACATCTGGATGCATATTTCCTGTGGCAGGTGAGATGCAGTCCCAGACAGTGGCTAATGGGTGTGCTCAGGGACTTGGAAAGGATAAGACTGGAAGGCCGGTGACAAAGAAACATGTGCACGGACCTCTCAGAATATATGTGTACACTATGTGAAGGTACTCATGTCCTATACGAAGGCCAACAAGGGGACATTCGCTGTGGGGACATTCTCACGAGTCAGGTGGGCAAGATGCTCTATTTAGCCGCCACGGATCCCCCTCTTTCCCTAGTCACTCCAGTGGTTGTTCAAGGGGTGTGGCCATGTTCCAGGGATGGAGGTTATGCGTGGGCATGACAACATGAACTTCCCCTCATCAAGGTGACCTGGCTACCACAACTGCCGATGCCCAGCCTGCCAGGAGTAGAGGTTAACGTTACTTCCCCAGCACGGCACCCTTTTCCAGGGCACACAGCCAGGTAGCTGGTATCGGGTTGATCGTATTGGACCCTCAGTTCCAAAGGGTGCGGAGCTGCCTTCCCTGCCTGCAGCCCTCCCGCCAGCATGGCCACCAGTGAGCTCACAGAGCACCTTGTCTATTTCCTCATCTGCTCACGAACAGCCCTACCCACACTCTTCCAGAGAATTCAAAAAATGCTTTCCAGCTCTTTTTATGAATCTAGCAAAACTCCAGTGTCAAAACATGACAAGAAGAATGTGAGAAAAGGCTATTCTGGAGAATTTTGCTTAAATAGATGCAAAACTCCTAAACAAAACATTAGCAACTCAAACTCAGCAACACATATAAAAAAAAATCATATATCATGGCCAAATTGGGTTTATTCTGGGAATTCAAGGTTATTTTACAAAATTAACAGCTCAAAGAAGAAACACCTATAACCATTACTGTAATGTTAAAAATGGAGAAACTCAACATCTATTCATGATAAACATGTTAAACTAGGAATGGAGATTTGCCGAAATACATACAATAAACCTGTTTTGATGGCAAACAGTGAAATCATTTTCCTTAAGAGACAGACTAAGTGTAGGAAGCCCACGGCCACACTTTTTATTCTCTCCGTCTGAGAGGTTCCGCGCACCTGGTGAGGTAGAAAAACACAGCGTAAGGTTTACTAACAAAGAAAGAAATCTTCCACCATTCTCGGATGACATGATTTTCAACATAAGAAACCCAGCAGAATCTACAAATAAAGTAGAATAATTGGTAAGAATTAACTGAGCAAGGTTACTAGTTATATAATTAATATACAGAAATTAATTTCATTCATTTTCACCATCAACAGCTAGAAACTATAATTTATAGAATGAGACTTTTTACGGTAGCACAAAAATACATAAAGTACCTCGGACTAAACCTAACAAAAGATATACAAGACCTGTGTGAGAAAACTATAAAATATACTATATTAAAGTAGACTTACATGAATAGAATAATTTGATTTTGTAAAAATGTCACTGCTCCAAATTAATTTAAGGATTGACAGAGTCAATCAAAACTGTAACAGGTTTTTTGTTTTTTTTTTTTCAAGAAACTTGACAAACTTTTTTTGTAGGAAAGCAAAGCGAAAAGGAAAAAATAAAACACTCCCGATGAAGGAAAAGTCATCCAGAATTATTACAAAGGTAGAGTAATTAAAACTGTGTTGGTGCGGTGATAATCAATTAACTGACAGAACGGAGAGCCCAGAAATGAATCCCTGCACATGTTTAAACTTGCTTTAGGGTGCAAATGGCGGGGAAAGAACAGACTTTTCAATAAAGTGATGCTGGGACAGCTGGATACCCACTCAGAAGGAAAATTAGACTCTGGCTTCCACCATACACAAAACCCATTCCAGCTGCATTAAACTTTTCCTTGTGGAAAGCAAACCTATAACAATTTTAACTTACACAGACATATCGTTGTAGTCTTGAGACAATGAAGAATTCTTAAAAATAACAAGCTACAAAAAGTACAAACCATTGGAATAAAATTCTACCTCATTAAAACTGAGAACTTCTCTTGTTCAAAAGACCCTTTACAAAGTGAAAAGAGAAGTCATGAACTGGAAAAATGGATTTAAAAAATGAAACGTGAGGCCCGGCTGGTGTAGCTCGGTGGATTGAGCGCGGGCTGGGAACCAGAAGGTCCCGGTTCGATTCCCAGTCTGGGCACATGGCTGGGTTGCAGGCCAGGTCCCCAGTGAGGGCCATGTGAGAGGCAACCATACATTGTTCTTTCTCCCTCCCTTCTCCTCTCTCTAAAAATAAATAAATAAAATCTTAAAAAAAAAAAAGAAACGTGAGCCTCCAAAGCAGAGAGTTCCAACAGATTAGTTAAGAAAAAGACAAGCAACCGAACAGAAAAATCGCCAATAGACACGAACAGACATTTCACAGGTCAGGAAATATGAATGTGCCATACACACTTGAAAATATGTTTAATCTAATTATTATAAATATGTTTTAAAACAAATGAGATACCAATCCTCGCCCATCAGATTGGTGATTTTTTCCTTCAAAAATGACAATATAAAGGGTTGGTGAGAACAAGAAGCAACCAAAACTCTGGAGAACCATTTGACATTATCTAGTAAATTTGAAGATGTTCATATTGAATCATCAGCAATTTCACTCTGAAATATACGCCCTAGTGAAACTCTTGTCTACAGCAACCGGTCTCATACAAACATGTTCACAGACAGCACTGCTTACTATACAAAAAGCTTCGGACACCACGCCGGGGACAGTGTTCTAGTGTAGAATACACGGATACGTTCTAATATATGTACACAATGGAATGTTGTACTACACAGCTGTGAAAACAACTGACAACCATGGACACACAGAGGAATCTTAAGAACATGTTACTGAGTGATAAGAGATCGCAGAAAAATAAATTCCAAAGGACTCTTATTTAGAAAAAGTTTAAAAGCCTGTAAAGTTAATACGTAATGTATTGTTCAGAGTATAAACATGTAGTAAAACTACAAAGAAAGGCTGAGCACAAAATTCAGGAGTGTTGTCGCTCATCGGGGAAAGGGAAGGAAGGGGGTCAGGGATGCAAAGGTCAAGTGCTGGGGAGGGTGCAGGTGCTCCCACAGCCCAGGCCAGAGTGTGAGCAGCGATCCTGGTGACTCTGAGCAGGGGGAAGGCAGGTCTGCGAGGAGGGCTGAGGATGCTGTGCCCACATGACTTTCCTACTTTATTTTTGCCTTGGGCTGAAGTTGCCAAAATTATAACATGGAAATTAGAACCATCTGTTGACAGGCTAAGTTAGTGAGATGGACAGAATTTACCAAAAGAAATTCAGAGTAATTTATTTTAGAATCTGCTTCAAATTGTGGAAACACATAAATAAAAAGCCTACTTAATTTGCGAGCTAAG
>PVJI01032943.1:0-11716 GCA_004026765.1 Micronycteris hirsuta
GGTGTAGCTCAGTGGATTGAGCGCGGGCTGGGAACCAGGCAGTCCCGGTTCGATTCCCAGTCAGGGCACATGCCTAGGTTGCAGGCCAGGTCCCCGTGAGGGCCATGTGAGAGGCAACCATACATTGCTGTTTCTCTCCCTCTCTGTCTCCCTCCTTTCCCCTCTCTCTAAAAATAAATAAAAATTTAAAAAAAATCTTTTAAAAAAAAATTGCCCCAAATCTAGCCTTTTTAAGCCCTTGCGCCCTTGTAATGTGCCCCAGCATTTTTTTTTTTAAAGATTTTATTTATTTATTTTTAGAGAGAGGGGAAGGGAGAGAGAAAGAGAAGGAGAGAAACATCGATGTGTGGTTGCCTCTCAGGAGTCTCCTACTGGGGACCTGGCCTGCAACCCAGGCATGCGCCCTGCCTGGGAATTGAACCGGGACCCTCTGGTTCCCAGCCCACGCTCAATCCACTGAGCTACACCAGCCAGGGCATGAAGTTAGTTTTTAATAGGGGTTGGAAGTAACAGTGTAGAAGGAATGTGGCGAGGAGTCATACCTGTTGAATATATCTTTTTATCTAGTTTGGACTTCTCAAAATATGTTAGTTCAACACATGACAAAAATTAGATTAGAATGCAAAGGAATAATAATCTAAAACTGAAAGGAAAATGAAATAAATGCACTCAGTTGTGTTTGAAATTGATACCCTAACCACATTGAAAAGAAAGAACTTATGGAAGTAGCTGAGGGACACTGTATATTATGTAACTCTTTACCCTTAGTTTTCGGTACAGTGGGAGGGGGAGGAGAGAATGAATTGTGATCTCAGTACTTTTCAGTGGGTTTATTTTTATTGTGGTATATGGAAGAAGCAATTCTGAGACCGATTTAGATGTATTATAGGTACCAAGACAATTTAGTGGAGTGGTAGTCTTTTTCTTTTTTTTAAAATTTTATTTATTTATTTTTAGACAGAGGGGAAGGGCGGGAGACAGAGAGGGAGAGAAACATCAATGTGTGGTTGCCTCTTGCACACCCCCTACTGGGGGCCCTGCCCACAACCCAGGCATGTGCCCTAGACTGGCAATCCAACCAGTGACCCTTTGGTTTGCAGGCTGGTGCTCAATCCACTGAGCCACACCAGCCATGGAGAGGTAGTCTTTTCAACAGGCAGAGCAGAAACTGTGGATGCCTATATGGGACTCTATGTGTGCCTTACCCCTCACAAAAAATTAACCCAAAATAGATAAGAGATCTAATGTAAATCTGAAAGTATGAAACTTCTATAAGGAAACAGGAAAAATCTTCAAAGCATTCTTTGGACACCAAAAGCATGATTCAGAAAGGAAAGAAAAAGATAAATTGGACTTCAAAATTAAAATTTTTTCTCTCTCCTTACCTTTTTGCAGGGAATCAGCCCTTTAAACCAGACCTTATATGCCAGCTGGAGAGAGAAGAAAAGTGTGTGATGATGGAGACAGAAACCCAGGGAGATGGGGGCTCAGGTAAGAACTGTCCAGCAGGAACCCAGCAGACAAAGAGCCCTTTGAATCATGAGTTGGAACATATCACGTCCCCGTTCAAACTCTAACGGCTTTCCATTTCACACATGGCAAAATCTAAAGTCGTCAGTGGCTGTTAGGCCTGCAGGTGTCTGTCTCCTCAACCTCCTCTAGCTGTCTTTATTTTCCTACTATTGTTTGCTCATTCATTGTGTTCCGGCTGCACGGCCCGTCAGACTTGTCACTTGTGCTTCCGCTTCCGGTTCCTTGACTTGATTTTCTCTCTGCCTTGATCGAGTGCAGGGATCAGGTAGTAGATGCATGGTCTTCCCTGTCACAAGTCCTCCCTGAGACAGCTAGTGGGTGTAGAGTACATTGCTTTAATCGAAGGAGACTCCAGAATGTCTTTTGTCACCTGATGAGTGCTTGTCCCAATTCTCATTGATTAGGTGTCCTTGATTATTCATAGGTGGGTAGCCCGTAGTCCTAAAAGATTAAGAATCACCAGTCAACTAGAGTAAGTACCAAACAGGAGCAATGCCAACATTATGACTGACCCTTCCCACGCAGCAGTTTCAGGTGAGGCATCTTTGCATTAGCAGTTGAGTTCCTGATTCATATGCCCAGCTCTTTGTCTTCCTGTTCTGTCCTCTCCTCTCCCCTCCCATCCTCTACCACCTATGTAGTCCTTTAATCTTACTACGGTTTTGAAGGAGAATTTTCAAGTTGGACGTTTGTGTGAGTGCAGACATCCTGGTGATGTTTCTTCTACTCTGCTCTCCTTTTCTCTCCCAAGTCGAATGTCACTTTCTACAGGGAAAAAGAGAAACAGCTGAGTTTCTCCGCCCTCACCCCACATAACCTTGTTTTTGTTTTTATAACATTGTATGTTTTCCCATGTGGACTGAGTTAAAAGTAGTTCTAAAATGATAGCTTTGTGGCACGGAGTTGGATGTTGGAGCCACTGTCAATGTAGATGATTCGAAAAAGAACTCTTCTCAAGTTCACATGAAATGTGGGCCATAAGTCACACCTTAACAAAGTTAAAAGAATAAAATCATAAGCATCTGCTCTAAGACCAAAACGGAATTAAACTAAAAATCAGTAAATTAAATTATTAGAAAACCCCAGCCCTGGCTGGTGTAGCTCAGTGGATTGAGTGCGGGCTGTGAACCAAAAGGTCGCCGGTTCGATTCCCAGTCAGGGCACTTGCCTGGGTTGCAGGCCAGGTCCCCAGCTGTAGGCGTCTGAGAGGCAACCAATCGATGTTTCCCTCACACATTGATGTTTCTCTCCCTCCCTTCCCCCCTCCCTTCACCTCGCTCTAAAAATAAACAAATAAATAGACCTGGCTGGGTTGAGCACCAGCCTGCGAACCAAAAGGTTGCCAGTTCGATTCCCAGTCAGGGTACATGGCTGGATTGCAGGCCAGGTCCCCACTGGGGGCCACGTGAAAGGCAACCACACATTGATGTTTCTCTCCCTCTCTCCCTCCCTTCCCTTCTTTCTAAAAATAAAAAATAAAATCTCTAAAGTAAAAAAAAAAGATTGGAAAACCCCAAAACACATGAAGGTTAAACAATGTATTTCTAAATAACACATGGGTCAAAGAAGACATCTCCAGAAATTAAAAAATATTTTAGATGACATGAAGATGAAATCAACACATCGAAATTTGTGAGATGCAGTGAAAACAGTGCTTAGAAGAAAATTCATAGCATTAAATGCATAGAAAAGAAGTAAGATCTAAAATTAACCATCTCAACATCCACCATAGGAAACTAGACAAAGAAGAGCAAATTCAATCCAGAGTAAGCAGACGAAAAGGGTAAGAACTGGAGCAGAAATCGAGGAAATCGAGAATCTATAAAACTAAAAACTGGTTCTTGGAAAAAATGAATAAAATTGATACAAAACTTTAGCCAGGCTGACAAGAAAAAAGGGGACACAAATTACAAATGTCAGAAATGAAAGAGGAAACACAACATTAGAACCTGTGGGCTTTAAAAGGATAATAAAGGAATATTATGACCACATTCTATGGCCACAAATTTTTTTAAATCATTATTTTATAATTACAGTTGACATACAATATGATGTTGGTTTTGGGTGTACACATCCATGATTAGACACTATATAACTTATTAAATGATCATCCTGAAAAAAATCTCATACCCATCTGATACCATACATAGTTATTAGAATATTGACTATATTCCCTATGCTGTACTTTACATCGCCGTGAGTATTCTGTAACTACCAATTTGTACTTCTTGCCCTGGCTGGTGGAGCTCAGTGGATTGAGCGCGGGCTGCAAACCAAAGGGTCGCCGGTTTGATTCCTACTCAGGGCACATGCCTGGGTTGCAGGCCAGGTCCCCAGCTGGGCCACATGAGATGTAACCACACATTGATGTTTCTCCCCATCTCTTTCTCCCTCCATTCCCTTCTGTCTAAAAATTAAATATATATTTTTAAAAAGCTGAAAGGGCATACAATGACTTAGAACTTAATAATTATCGTGAAGATAAATAGCTCATTAGACATAGACCATATGGTGCCTTGGGCATTGAGTAAAGGTCTGTGTTTGTCATTGTCCACACAGAATTTAACACATGATCTCTTTACAAATTGAAAAAATGAAAACAGTACCCTGCCCATGTGCCACAGAAAAAAGGAAAAGTTGTTATCAGGACAAAAAGCATTTGTCCACTTGAAACAATATGCTTTCTAATTTGAGACTATCCCCTTCTGTTTTCTCGTCGGCATCTCCAGGCAGGCCATGATCACGTGTACGGCTTTACTAAGCCTCTGAACAGGGCCACCACGTTCAATGTCCAGCTTGTGTTGCAAAGCCCTGATTCTGAAGCATGCAGATGGCCCTAGTTATATGAGTTCTGTTGGTACTTGTATTCCTGATGTAGCCAAAGAAGGACCATTTTCTAAGTATTCTTACAGGTAGTCGCTTGAATATTCCTCTAGGTCATTGAAGTTTCATGTCATAACCAAAGTGGAAAATCTTGAAATCTCTGAATAAAAGCATTCACTGTGTACATGTCTAAATTCTCTGTATCCTTATAGGAACCGAGAACCAACGTAATACGGAGACTATTCAAGAAGTGGGACTAAGCTACCTTTCTCCCAAAGAGCTGACATCTTGGCAGACCTGGCAACAAGGTGCAGGCGGGTTAAACAGGTGTCAAGATTCCATGAAAATTTTTCAAGGAAATATTTCTAAGTTGCAAAAACAAGGGGATTCCCCCGGCCAGGTTCCGGCAGGAATACCAATTCAGATTTCTGAAGACGGGAGCTACATATGGACTCATATAGGTAATGATCCTGATTACATAAAAAATCAAGAATTTTCATCTTGGAGAGCCCAGCATTCCTGGAGGAAAATGTATCTGCTAGAGTCACGTAATTATCAATGTAGATGTCAACAAAACTCCATGAGAAATAATTTCTCTAAGTGTGACATCCGCTGGCTCTCACATCACAATGACAATCTGAGAGTACATACCACAGAAAAAAACTACAGCTGCCATGACTGTGGAGAAGACATCATGAAGGTTTCACTGCATAATCAAGACAGAATTCAAACAGGGCAAAAGTCTTGTCCATGCAGTGAGTACAGAAAAGCCATCAGTGATGACTTTAGCTCTGAGGTTTGTCAGCAGTTAGAGTCAGGAGGGGGGCCCTGTACATACAGTCCATGTGGAAAGGGCTGTAGTTATCATTCAGTTCTTCATAAACATCAAAGTGTGCATAGAGGAGATGATTGTGCTTTGGAGAGTTCATGTCTGCAATCCCATCAGAGAGAACATACAGAGGAGACGCCGTGTAAAGGTGAATATGGTGAGAACTTGAGTGAGTGCTCGTCTCATAACATGTATGAAGCTATTCACACAGGAAAGACATTCTGTAGTTACAAGAAAGCCTTCAGTCATACCTTAGACCTTGATAGTATTTTTAGGGTTAGTACTCAGGAGGAACCCCACAAATATAAGGAGAATGGAAATGTCTTTAATCAGAATTGTCATCTGCGAGTTCATCAGAAAATCCACACTGAAGAGAAACTATACACAGATGTGGGATGTGACAAAGGTTTTGTTTGTAGCTCAAATCTTAACATTCAGCAGAGAGTTCACATGGAAGAGAGTCCCTGTAATTCTGAGGAATGTGGCAATGGCTTCAGTCTGCCTTCACACCTTCAGAATCATCAGATAGTCCACTCTAGGGAACAACCACATAAACATTCATGTGGTAATAGCTTCAGCCAAAATCCATATCTTCAAGGCCATCAGAAAATTCACATCAGAGAGAAACCCTGTGCGGAATGTGGAAATGGCTTCAGTTGGAGTTCAAAACTTAAAGATCATCAGACAGTCCACATTGGAGAGAAGCCGTACAAATGCAATGCTTGTGGTAAAGGCTTCATTCATAGATCAGTTTTTAATGTCCATCAGAGAGTCCACACAGGAGAGAAACCTTATAAATGTGAGGAATGTGATAAGGGATTCAGTCGGAGTTCATACCTCCAAGCCCATCAGAGAGTCCACACTGGAGAAAAACCATACAAATGTGAAGCGTGTGGGAGGGGCTTTAGTCGCAACTCATACCTTCAAGGCCATCAGAGAGTTCACACTGGAGAGAAACCATACAAGTGTGAGGAGTGTGGGAAGGGCTTCAGTCGGAGTTCACACCTTCAAGGCCATCAGAGAGTGCACACTGGAGAAAAACCCTACACATGTGAGGAATGTGGAAAGGGATTCAGCTGGAGCTTTAATCTTCAAATTCATCAGAGGATTCACACAGGAGAGAAACCCTATAAATGTGGAGAATGTGATAAGGGCTTCAGTAAGGCCTCAACCCTTTTGGCCCATCAGAGAGTTCACACAGGAGAGAAGCCATACCAATGTGATGAGTGTGGTAAGAGTTTCAGTCAGAGATCATACCTTCAAAGCCATCAGAGTGTCCACACTGGAGAGAGACCATACATATGTGAGGTATGTGGGAAGGGCTTCAGTCAGAGAGCATATCTTCAAGGTCATCAGAGAGTCCACACCAGAGTGAAACCCTATACATGTGACATGTGTGGGAAGGGCTTTAGTCAGAGATCACGCCTTGAAGCACATCGGAGGGTCCACACAGGAGGGAAACCATACAAATGTGAGGTGTGCACGAAGCGCTTCAGTGAGAGTTCACGCCTTCAGGCACATCAGAGGGTCCACGCAGAAGGGAGGCCCTATAAATGTGAACAGTGTGGCAAGGGTTTCAGTGGCTTTTCAAGTCTTCAAGCCCATCACAGAGTCCACACTGGGGAAAAACCATATAAATGTGAATTGTGTGGAAAGGGCTTCAGTCAGAGATCAAATCTTCAGGCTCATCAGAGAGTCCACACAGGAGAGAAACCATATAAATGTGATGCATGTGGTAAGGGTTTCCGTTGGAGCTCAGGTCTTCTTATTCATCAAAGAGTCCATAGTGATAAATTCTATAAAAGTGAGGAGTATGGTAAGGATTATCCATCAGAGAATCCATACAGAAATGAAGTGCTGTAAAATGGTTTTTTATTTTGTTTTGACGTCTTCGAATGGGAGCTGGATCTTTCCATTTACTAGATTCCTTATCATAGAAAAAGAATTCTTTAATTAAAATGTGATGTGTCAACCCAACTTCAACATTCAGAGTAGTCAGGAGACCACACAGCAGCCATCAAACGAGAGGTTCCATAAGGGATTTTGTCAGAAATGTAGTATCAGTCATTGCACATGACTTAACTAATTGCACTGGGGCTTATAAAAGATAAGAGTATGGTTGGGAATTTAACAAAAATACAATGATGAGCATGCCTAAGTCTATATCCACTCGAAAGAAAACTTAAGGGAAGGAGCTTCATTCATTGCTAAGCGTATAAAGCCATGACATTGCCCAACTCAGTGGAGGTGCTCAGTACTTTTGGCTAAATGACAACGTGTGTATTGAAATTTTTATTAAGCTCATTCACCCCCCAAGAAAACTTGTATTTGGAGGATTGCAAATAACCTTAATGTAATCACTTCAGGTAGGTACATACTATTTGAAATGTGGAACAGCAAGGAAATTTGCTGTCTGAAATGACATGAATTTGGTTGTAACCGTGTTAGGATTGATCTCTGTCCTGTATGCCATCTGAAGCTGGATTGAGCTGAATTTCTTATCACTTGGTCTCTTTCTGTACACTGTCATTTAAATTTAGCCATCTGTGGCTGTGTGTGTGTGTGCGCACACTTCAAATGACAGTGCAGACTGCTCATGCTTTTGGTTAACTTTGCAAAAATGGAACCCTGCATTTTACATAATTGAATTTTTACTCCTGTCTGTGTGTTAAGGCAGTTTTACTGTAATATTTGAACAGTGTCAGAAATGGTTACTAATAAAAACTACTTTCTTAATAAATGTTAAAATTATAATACTTGCTTTTAGTCTCCCTCTTTCCATCAAAGCCCTTTGCTCTGACTGATTTCTAAGAATGACAGCCTTCATCCAGTTCACACCTCTGTAGGCAGGATTGTGATGAGTTTGGAGGACATTAATTTTGTCAGGTTGTCCATCCCCATACTTCTCCCACTCACACAAACAGAAGAACAATACTGAATTTTTAAAACATTTTTATAAGCATATTGATTACGAGGATATATATGATTGCCTTTTACTTGGTGGTCTCTATGTCCGAGAACAATGTATTTTATTGGTGGAAGTGAACAGCATGAGCTCATTAGAGAAGAGTCCATTATACAGTATATGTCAAAGTGTCAAATATACATACTCCTCTGGAAATCATAAACTAATTTGATAAAATAGAAAGGTTGTGTACAATGAGGTAATTTTTTAAAAAAACTAAATACAAAGGAGTTTGGATAAATTTCTCTATGTTCCTATCATTTGAAACTCCAGAAAGTGTGGCATAGATCTAAAACGACAGAAAAGGATTATACATACTGTTTAGTGAAAATGAATTGAACCTTAATAATATCCAGTTAATTTAAGTCTATACACATGTACAGGTGTGGGCAAAAGTAGGTTACAGTTCTGAGTAAACAAGACAGAGTTTATTCTTGTATTATTTATTCCTTGTGTTATTTTCCATATGAAAAACTGGAAACCCACTTTGCCCACCCCTGTATGTTCAAACACATGCTTCATAGATGACATATGTAGATTACTGACCATGTGGATTATTAACCATAGTGTATACAAGTGGTTTTCTCTGGCAAACAAAATGTTGGCTTAGTTTTTTCTTTTTTATAGTTCATTTAAAAATTGGCACCCTGGCTGGTGTGGCTCAGTGGGTTGAGCACAGGCTAGGAACTGAAGGGTCGCCGGTTCAATTCCCAGTCAGGGCACATGCCTGGGTTTTGGGCCAGGTTCCCCAGTGGGGGCCATGTGAGAAGCAACCATACATTGATGTTTCTCTTTCTCTCTTCCTCCCTTCCCTTCTTTCTAAAAATAAATAAATAAAATCTTTTTTAAAAATTGGCAACACTGACCAATTTTAACAAAATAATAAATACTGAGATAGTAACCCTTATAATTAAGAACTCATACCGTGATTTCTGTTTCACTGGATAGCAATCATTGTCCAAATTAGGCCCAGATGTAACATTCCTCTTTTGAGAGGCCAAAATGAGGAAGCACAGCTTTATAATTATGCATTGGGAAACAATATGGCTTCAGAGTAACAGACAAACATCAAGAATGTGTGTGATGCATGTCAGCTAAGAAGAACTGGTCTAGGAATGGTTAGATTTTATATTTGATTAGTCATTCATGTAAGGATAAAGAAATTGCATGATGGTTTTATTTTTCCAGCAAATCGTATTTCATAGGTATATAAATGTCAAGTTTATTCGCAATAGGCAATTTGAACAGACAAGTGATAACATAGAATTCATATTAACAGGTCCTGATTATCCAAAACACCAAAGAGTCACCTGGCAGGAAGCACTACCATGCAGGACATTCTGGAAATTAGTCTAGGTAATTGTTAGTTAGTTAAAAAGCCAAGCATGGGGCAACAAGCATTTATTTGAGATCAAATAATTGCAATATTGGGGACTTCCACCAAGATGGCGGCGTAGGTGGACGCACTTCGCCGCGCACAACCAGAGAGTTTAAACAACGAACGCGATAGCGAAAAATAAACAACCAGAATGGACAGAAACGAACTGAAGGGAAGTCCGACACCCAGGAAGTTGGGAAGGAAGTACATCCAGGCTGGTAAGCGGGGCAGAACCAAGCGGAGGAGCAGAGTGAGAGGTAGTTTGCCCAGAGGGACTCACGCCGCAAGCGCCTAAACAAAACACAACCCCGAACAACGGGTAAACCCCGCAGGCCGGCGGTGTATCCGGAGAGGCCAGTGGGAACCAGCAGGGCTGAGACTGGTGGAAAAGGCGGTGGGGAACTAGGGAACGGAGGGAGATAGGGAGCTGGCGGTGGTCGGCAGTCGCCATTGCTCCCTCCCAGTCCCCGCCCCCAGAGGAAACATCACAAAAAAACCGACCCAGGTTGCCGGTCACTGGCGAACACCTAAGAATCCGACAAGTGCACCAAGATAAAAAGAATGAAAATGGCCAAAATGAAAGATCAAAACAAATTACAACTAACGGATGACGACATAGTCAACCTATCAGATGCTCAGTTTAAAGCACTGGTAATCAAAATGCTAACAAAACTGGAAGAAAGGTGGATGCAAATAAATGAACAAATGAAGAACACGATAAAGATAATGAGGGATGATCTACAGGGAACCAATAGGGGATAAAAGGAAGCTGGAACTCAAACCAATAGTGTAAACCAGAAGGAAGAAATAAGAATACAAAAAAATGAGGAGGGACTCAGGAACCTCAGAGACATTTGTAAACGACCCAACATCCGGATCATAGGGCTGCCAGAAGGACAAGAGGAAGACCAAGAAATTGGACGTATTTTTTTTCCGCCCTGGCTGGTGTAAGCTCAGTGGATTGAGCGCGGGCTGGAAACCAGACGGTCCTGGTTCGATTCCCCGTCAGGGCACATGCCTGGGTTGCGGGCCGGGTCCCCGGTGAGGGCCATGTGAGAGGCAACCATACATTGTTTCTCTCCCTCTCTGTCTCCCTCCCTTCCCCTCTCTAAAAAATAAATAAATAAAATCTTAAAAAAAAAAAAAAGAAATTGAACGTATTTTTGAACAGATAATGAAGGAGAACTTCCCATATCTGGCAAAGGAAATAGGCTTCCTGGAAACCCAAGAAGCTCAGAGAACCCCAAAGAAGTGGGACCCAAAGAGGAACACACCAAGGCACATCATAATTACATTACCCAAGGTCAAGAATAAGGAAAGAATCTTGCAAGCAGCAAGAGAAAAGGAGACAGTTACCTACAAAGGAATCCCTATAAGACTGTCAGCGGCTTTCTCAAAGGAGACCTTCCAAGCAAGAAGGGGCTGGAGAGAGATATTTCAAATCATGAAAAGCAAGGACCTACAACCAAGAATAATCTATCCAGCAAAACTGTCATTTAGAATGGAAGGGCAGATAAAGTGCTTCTCAGATAAGGTCAAGTTCAAGGAGTACATCATCATGCAGCCTCTACTATATGAAATGTTGAAAGGTTTTATATAAGGACTCAGCAGCGAAGGCACCGAGGCCAGATCAGCTACTGGGGAATTCAGATCAGCCACAGCCAAGACGCTTGTGAGGTAAGCAAGCAAAAACAACCAGAGAAACATAATAGAACCAGAGACATTGAAGTTTAGAACATTCTGGCAGTAACCAGAGGGGAGGGGGAAGGGGATAATGGGGACAAGGGTATTCAGGAACTGCTATAAAGGACACATGGACAAAACCAAGGGGGAGGGTGGAAGCAAGGGAAGGAGGTGGGTTTGCCTGGGGTGGGTGGGGGGAGGGTAAATGCAGACAACTGTAATTGAACAACAATAAAATAATTTAAAAAATAATTGCAATATTGGAAGTACTATTCAGGCAGAAACCCAAATAGTGTTTCTAAGTATTTTCATTTTACTTATTTTTTAAAAGATTTGTTTATTTTATATCAAGGGGAAAGGAAGGAGAAAGAGAAGGAGTAAAACATTGATTGATTGCTTGCTTCCTATAGACACCATCACCAGGGACCAAACCCACACCCTGGCATGTGCCCTGCCCAGGAATCAAACTGCCAACCTTTACTTTGCGGAATGACACCCAATCAAC
>PVJI01032944.1:0-11713 GCA_004026765.1 Micronycteris hirsuta
CTGGGATCAGCAGCCTCTGCAGAACAGTCCCCAGGTACGCACCAACCTCCGGACTGCTGGGGACCAAGGCCCATGGGAATGTTTTTAATAATACATATCTTATGTTACTCTAGATTCAAAATGGTTAATAGATCACCATGCTCCATAACAGGGGCTGCACTATCAAAATGTCTTTGAGGGCCAGCACAATCAATAAGTAACATGAACAAAACAAGTGCACAATAGGTCTTAGAGTGCTAAAAAGCCAATTAATTTAAAAATATCCTTCTGAACAAAAGGAATGCATCTGCAGGACAAAAGGTGACAAGTTTATGCTCTCTGTCTGGGAAAATCGAATTCACAATCTAGGTGTAAGCATACAAAACTCCTCAGAATGTGTCCTCTATTCATCTTCCCCTTTATCACTGTTCTCAAGTAATGATGAGTGCTATTTACAAATAGGCAGGTATGGAAGACTGCTCTGCATGGCGTGGGCCCAGCTCCCACTTGGAGGGACCAGTGGAGAGCAACACAGGACCCACACCCACAGACAGGTTCTCCCATGGGGAATTAGGCCTGCATTGTACTTGCTTTTTGCTAAAAAACCTTGTCCTGAACTGAGGCAGCAAGGCCTTACTGCAACTTCTTAAAATCCATGCTAAACCTTCCAAGGATGAGTGTAACCAGTTCAACCACTTTGACCTTTACATTTGCAATATCCTTCTTTCTTGATGTAATTAGCAACATCCTCTCCTTTGTTATCTGTGAAAGGTAATCACCTAATGTGATCCTATGCATAGTCAGTGAGGACCTGTGAATAGTAAATGAAAACCACCGTCAATGTAATATGCCCAGAAAGACAATAAAAGCCTGTCAAGGCAAGGGTTGGCATGCTCTAGAGAGAGTAGCTGAGGTGCTCCAAGGCCCTCTCCTCTTGCAAGAGTGGCCATGTCTTCCCTTTTCCTCCACAGGACTTGGTAGTCTGTGTGAATTTGTTTCATGTTTCGTGTCTCATGTCTTGTGTCTCAGCCATAACACCATGGACACTGCAGGCCGGTGTCCGCGTCAGGCAGGGACTGTCAATCCTCCATTCCCCAACTCTCAATACAAACACACACTTTGGGATCATACCGGGTCATTTTCAGGATACAAATCTTTTTTTTTTTTTTGCTTTTATGAAGAATTTCCTTCCTGTCATCCTAGTACCCTCTTCAGCTGATTAATTATACTTTGCTCTCCCCTATATTGTTCCCTGTTCATAACTTAGTTTGAAGATATTATCTTTGCATTGAAATTATTTATTAATGTGAGCTTCTTAAGATATGCTCCAAATTTCTTGGAGAAAGGGTCAATGGGTTCTTCTCCTGTTAACCCATGGAACGTATTCCAGTGCCTAGTTCATGTTTAATGAACACATGAATAAATGCGTTCTGCATTTTATTGGGTTGGCCATTTTTTTCATAAAATAAAAGACATATTTTACATTTTCACCAAGAACTTTATTGATGTGGATATTTTGAGTATGTCGGCTATCTCCCACATGGTATAATGTTGGTTCTTCTAAATTAATACCTCTATTTGAGCACTATTAACTTCAACTGGTCTACCTGACTGTGAAGTGTCATTCAGTGAGAAATTTCCAGTGTGAAACTTTGCAAACCAGTTTTGACATGTTCAGTCAGTCACAGCACTTTCTCCATACACTGCACAAATCTTTCTGACATGGGATAGATCGGGCCTGCCGATACCCGTGGGTGACCGTGACCCAATGCGTGTATGAATCTCATACCGAGACACGCGGGGAAAGAGAGACCGGGGCCATGTGGCTGATTCCTCCCATCTCAGGAAAAAGCCTCGTGGCTTGCCCAGCCAGGGTTTTTATCAGGGGCATTAGCACACATTTACATTGGATTGATTATACATGGGATTATGCAGAACAGGTAGGATTACTCATAGCAAGGCATTGGATGTAAATTCAGATCCGGTGGCAGACAGGACCAGGTTAAAGTAATATGCAGGGCACAGCAAGTCAGAATTTTTTAAGATACATCTTTGCCAAATTCCTATTAGAGAATTCCCATTCCACAGACATGATCCACACTTGCTCACACAGGAATCACACGGTTTTGTGCTCAAAACGTGTAAATTCTCAGGACTGCGTGTTTACACGCGTGTGGAAATCACTGCCACATCTTTCTCTTTTTTTGCTTGTGTTTCAGATGTGTTTTTACCTTTTTTGAAATGATAAAGCATAATATGCCAAAAATACTGTGCATTTTCTTCTATCTTCAATATTAAAATGGCTACACAAAAATTCACCAATTTCAGTGTTTTTTTAAATACATGTTGATATGACAGCTGTCACAACACAATCTACAAATTTGTTTTGAATGAAATTAAAGACAACTAAGTGCTACTAGAGCCATTTTATGAGAATGAAAAACAAACAAACTTTTTTTGTCAACCCAATACTTTGTTTATAAGACAGGGAATAATATTAACATTTTGTTTAATGTTTTTGCTCTAAAACCTGGACTCTGGTGTTCAACTCACAAAAACTCACAGTGCTCATCTATTTAACGTATGTTTCATAATGCTGATAACATCTTGACTATTGAAAATCATCTCCAAACCATAGGTTCTTTTTGTAACAGAAGGATCAAGTGTGTAGATTGTAAACAGGGTCAGAATAAAGACTTCTGCTTAGTGAGAAAATTTTACGAATTGTAACACAGTTACTGGAAATCTTGCTTCCATTCATTTAGTACAAGATTTTGGAAAGACAATTTACTTTGCTTTCCGAGCCTGTTCAAAGGAATTAACAATGTGTACTTTGTCAAGTTGCTGCCAAAGAACAATTAGGCACTTGACTGAAAGAGCTGTCACAGTGCCCAGCACATTTCCAGTATTGACCTCCCTCACAAACCAGGAACGTGGTTTCCTCTTCGCTCTACCCCTCTGCTTGGCAGCTGTATAGTATGAATGTTGTCCTCGACATCATGTTTACTAAACAATATTTTAGGATCTAAGCTTAAATGAGTTGTATGGGTACTTTTTAAGGTTTTAGAGAAAGTATTTCAAATGACAGCTTCACCTAAAATGATTTGCTAGTTAGACCTAGTTCCAATTCAATTGCCCTGCTCACTTGAAATTCTAGGTGTGTTCTTAATCATCTCAGGAACAAAAATCCCAGTCAGGAAATTGAAATGGTCTTGGAGTGTCCTTCACCAGAAAGGACAGCACTTCCTGTTCATGGGAGAGAACAGGGATGCTGCTATCAGATTCTAAACTAACACGCCTGTCAACACAATGTAGTCAGGTTGTGTTTAGGACCTAAAGCAAGATAATGTCTTGAGTTTTTGGATATTTTGAGTTTGAGTTGCCACTGACCATCTTCAAATGGAGGAGTAATCAGAGAAAGATTTTTAAATCATACTCCTCAGAAAATAATACAAGGGAGAAAAGAAGAGAATCGTTACTTTTATAGAAGTGATAGTTCTCGTTAACCCAAATAAACTCTAATACCTTCATCTTCACTGGTCTAAATTTCTCTGCTTCTGGAAATTCATGAGGAGCATTTGGATGATAAATAACAAAGCCTAACAAAACAGAATAAAACATAAAACAGCTGCCAGCTGGTTTTATGCTGAGACAGGAAACCAGGTGCTAAGTAAATGTAACCAAATTTAGTTAGTTTTTTTTTAATACAATATTTCACTGTGTCTTGAGATTGTAGTATCTGGCTGGCCTGATTAAAAATGCCTTAAATCCATCACCACATACAGAAAAATATAGTATGCATCTAAAAACACCTAATGTATCATAAATACCTCTGCCACTAATTTTGATCCTATTTCAAAGCCAGAATTTCTCCAGCAATACACATTAGTAATGTTAAACAAAAACAACAAAAAGCTAGCGCATTGCTGTGACTCATGTTCCAAATCTGGCCTTGGTTCCCATGCTCCAGTTACCATGCATTGTTGGGTCCTCTTGGCGTGACTTCTCAAGTCTTGTCTCTGACTCCTGTGTCCAATATATGACATTACAATTCATTCTCACTCTGAATTTAACACATTTGAAAAATGAAAATCTGATGTCAAACATGAACGTAAGTGAGAAAATGTATTAGATATGAAGTATATACCTTCATTCCAAATTATTGACTTGCTAAGAGCATCTACCTTGAGGAACAATTCAAATTTTCAAAGTATTCACATAAGCATTGTTCTGTTCCAATGGATTTCCTTTGCAGTAGCTTAACAGAGTGTTCTAGTAAGCCTATTCAACTCTTGGAGAACTTGTTGGCACTCCAGAAGAACAAATCTTTAATCAATTGTGGTTTATCTGTCACTCTGAATCACTTATTTTTTCTGACTATTGCTTTGATTAGAATTAAGCTATTACAGTACCACTTGATATTGGCATTCTTCATATTTTTGAATTTAACATATTTTTCAGGAATCAAAAATTGGCCACATAAGCATTAAACTCCTCTCTTTGAGGAGAACTCTGATTTAAGCATAAGGAATTGTTTCATTTTCAGGATTTAGAGACCACGATAAAGTCTGTGTCAATGCCCTGGGAAAATCAAGTCAAATGTGATTTTTAATCAAATTAGAGAAGTAATTAGGCTGATGAGGTTGCAAATTTTCCTTACTATTCTGTCCTGAGTACATGAGTGGACGGTTGCCATTTTTCTCATAATTTAGTTTGGAACTGAAAAAGTTTGCAAAGAGCTAAACCCTTATTTTTGAATAAGGATTTTGGTATTACTCAAAAAGTTAGAGGAAAAGCTCACAGTGGAAATCATATCTCCTGAAGTCTCAGTTTAGATGTAGTGTCTGAGAAGTTACTAATAACTTAGAAAACCACCAAGTTATACTAATGCAGATCTTATCAAGTTGCTTACACTACAAAAGGAAAAATATTTATGTGTTTCCATGTGGACATGTGTTTGTGCACCTATGCCCAGATATTTTCTTAAGTATGAGATAACTTGTAATAGTGGTTTGAGGATTTGTTATTAAAAATTAATGAGGATCAATTATTGATAGATATGTATTTATTGCCATTTTACAAATAAGCAGAACAGGAACAGAATCATATATACAGAGAATGTTTTGACGGTTGCCAGACAGGAGGGGGTTGGGGAATAGATGAAGAATGTGAAGGGGTTAAGAAGACAAATTGGTAGTTACAGAAGAACCATGGGTATGTGAAGTGCAGCATAGGGAATAGAGCAGCCTAAGAACATACATGCAGGACCCACGGACATGGACAATCCCCAAATGATTGTCTGACGGAGTTGGAAGGCTGGGTAGAGGAGGGCAAAAGGGAAAAAACTGGGACAACTGTAAGAGCATAAACAGTAAAATACAATGTAAAAATTAATGAGGAACATTTTCAAATACAGAACTCTTTATAAAGATTTTAATTCAGCCCTGGCTGGTGTAGCACAGTGGATTGAGCACGGGCTGGGAACCAAGCGGTCCTGGTTCGATTCCCAGTCAGGACACATGCCTGGGTTGCGGGCCAGGTCCCCGTGGGGGCCATGTGAGAGGCAACCATACATTGCTGTTTCTCTCCCTCTCTTTCTCCCTCCCTTCCCTTCTCTCTAAAAATAAATAAAAATAAAATCTTTAAAAAAATAAAAAAAGGTTTAAAAAAAAAGATTTTAATTCAGGCTTCAGGTGGAGCCCAGTAATATTTATTTTTTCCAAACTCCCTCTCTGATTTCTGGTGCAGTTGACCATGGACCATACTTTTAATTACACTGTCTTATCAGGTCACTTCTTACTCTTACTGTGAGCAAGTCTGTTACTTCAAGTAGCACGTTCACACTGCCAACTAACAAAGCTATCCTTAGCTACCTTGACAATGGCTATTCACAGGAAAAGAGTGATGTGAGTTTACACCCTTGAGAACTGAGTAATACAGCATTTGGGATTTTAATTAAAGAGACCTGGAAAGCCAAATTATGACAGCTAGACTCGGAGCACCTTTGGGATAGTGCTCTCATTTAATTCTACCTCTGGGTCTTTGAAGTCAAGGGGATAGAATGACGGGAGGGGCCTGGATTTTAGAAACATAATAACATATTTGTACTCATTTTATAGTTAAAATATATTTGGCATCAGGTTTTAAAGAAAGCTCCCAAATTTTAGTTCTGGACCTACTTATTTTATATTATGAAATGTGTTGTTTCATGTAGTTCAGGTATGGATTAGGAGAGAGGAAGTAAGGAGCTAAACCACAGAGTCTGATCTGTGTTTAAGGATTGGTGAGAATGAAAACTTAGACTCATTTTAAGGTTAATTTTACTTTTGTTTATTCTCAAACTAGTCAAGAACCAGAATAATGGGTGTTAAAATTGCAAGAAAAGAAATGTCTCCCATTGACTCCTTCATGGAATTTGTATTCTCATGGAGTTTGCTCAAAGTTTGAAGATCTTAATATTTTACACAGAAGATGTCTTCTGAGGGTAAGGACCTCAGAATTGAAGGTGTGCTGTATTTTAAACTCCTACAATATTAATACTCACAAACTATTTACACAATACTAAAAAAAAGAATAGAAAGAAAGAATTCTGTTCCTCAGCAAGACATGTCCTACAAATATAAGATTAAGGATCTAGTTTTTGAAATGGTAAACAGGGCAGTCTCTTCTTTTCAACACTTGTGCTATAAGATCTGTTTTTTGTTTTTTGTTTTTCAGTGTTTCTTTCTAGAGTCATTCTGGGAGCTCTGCTCCCACACTGCATGTTTCTTATGTTAAATTTTTCAGAGCATGCAACTGTAAATCACAGTTGCTGCCATTTAGGTGAAAGTAGAATTATGCTGCTGTGGTCTGAAAGAGTGGAATCTTTCTTCTATGACTGAAAAAATCAGTGGTGGGATGCAAGTATTTTGGAGATCCTGAATTGTGGAACCCCTCTTCTCCCCATTGCCACATACAATTTTTCTTCTATGAGTTTTGTTTTTTCCTGTCACCACCGATAATTCTTTTGTTTCTGAAATCTTATGGTGGATGTGGCACATCTGTGTTTGTGGAAGAGGAAGTAAAGGTTGTGCAAGGGTGTTGGTAGTACAGAAGTCCTTAAGGAGGGACCTCCTGTGGGGACAGGGGTGCCTGGGCACTGAGCTAGAAATAACCAGGAAGAAAGACTATATATAAAATAAATACTAATTACATAATATAGGTTCATCAAACCTGTTCTACGTCTATAGATAACAAAAGATACCAGGGTTAAGATTTTTAGAGACACTGCAGATTCAAATGTAAGACATGAGTGAGATAAAATGACAGGTGAGTTCTCCTGCATCTACACGTAATGCTTCTGTGTGAGCATTTAAATGATAGTTATAATTTAGAAGTAAAGTGTGTAGCTTTGTTTTCTAAGTGGAGTCAGTAAAGTTATAAATGGCATTGTCAATGCTCTCTTTACCATAATGTAAAGTTGTGGATGGAGACAGGAAAGGACAGGGGTAGCTGTAGTTTCAACCAAATAGGTTCATGTCGAGCCTCTGTAGAGGCCATGAGGAGTAACCTGCCTTCTTGATAAGTGGCTTGAAGAAAAACTTGATTCCCAGACTTTGGGTTATTTGGGGTATATTATATTAGCATGTTCCCAATAAGAAATTTCAACCGCTATGCATTGGTCTCTCATTCTAAAAGTCGAGAGCATTATTTGGCAACTTGTGTATTAATATTAAAATCTCCAAGACCCTGGCTGTTTTCTTTGCAAGTATCAAAGTATAAGATCACACATAGACACACACTATTGAAAAGGACAGTTAAGGGACATCAGGATTTAAACTAGGTACTTAAATCTTAATGCATAAGAAGATTCCCCGAGGACCTGTTGGCATTGTTGATTGCTGTTTTATTACCTAATAAATGCTAAACTCATTGTATATTTTACACATGTCATATTTGCTATGTATGTATAATATGACTTTGTTTATGGTATCCTTTACATAAATGTGGTATGTTTAGGTTAGATTTCACTTGATTTACATATTAATCTTGTAAATTCTGCCTTGCTTTGTTTGTTTGGGACTTTAGCTATGAGGAACAGTTGCTTTAAGAGTGCCTTGATTAAATGCTGATGCAGCTACTTTCAGTAAATTGACTTAATCTTAATTTGAGCAATTAACTTAATCTTTATAAGCCTAAGATTTTCAAACTATAAAATTGAAATAACAGTAAATAAAAATTAAGTGAGATAGTTTACATAAAGCACTTAGCACATATTAAATGCTCATCAAATGGAAAGTATTATAAAATGTTATTTGAATTATCCATTACCCTGAACTATCTAGATCACATCTCCAGTCTATCTAACAAATCACAATAATTAAATAATAATTATTATTAAAAGACAATAAATATATTGCTTATTAAATTCTAGACACTGTTATAAGAACCCTAGTTATACATCGAGTCATTAAGCCCTATTTACACAGCCCTCTGAGGTAAGAACCTTATTGCTGGCATTTATAGATGACAATGGGAACAAGTGATGGTGTCTTTCTCCATCTCAAGGCTTTTCTCCAGGTTCCTGCTTTGATACTTTTGGTAAATTGTATTCTTTATGACCTTCAGTTATGTTTCAGTGTTTGAACCAAGACAAAGAGCCATTAGAGAAAAAAATTTAATTAGATTAAAATATTTTTATATTTAAGAAAAAATATTATTTGATTTTTTTCTTTCCAAATCCAGTAGGGGTGGTGTGTAGAAACCAAATGCCAATTTGCTAATCTGGGCTACAAGTTTGTTATGATAGCTAACAGAAGCCAGGTTTGTTACACTGATTAAATCAACATTGGCTTTGGTTCGGCAGCAAAATGATGTCAAAATACACCAGATTGTCCTCAGTTCTACTGAGACTTCTCTCTTATGCTTGGAATAGGATGATCAGACTTGCAGTGATTCAGTTCTACTTGGTTTGCTGTAGGGACCAGTCAGCTCTCAGAACTCTCTCTTTGTTGGGCTCCAGGGAGATGGATTCCTCAATGCTCTCTGCTCTTTGGGTGGTTGTAGCTTGGAATGAATATTGGTTATTATTTGAGCTGCTTTGTGGACTGACTTGCAAGTTGTTAGTTTCCTTTCATGCCTTTTTAAAAATAGCTTCCCAGAATTGTGTGACTTAGATATTCTACTTCTAATGATACATTTTATATCTTCTAACAATAGATTTTACATCTTCAAAAATCTTCAAAGTGGTTACAATGAAACTTGCAAAAACTTCAAGTTTGCAGCTTAATCTTTAGATGGCAATAGTTTTAATGTTTAATTGTGTGACACAAATGCAATTTTATTTCATTTATTTTTTATTTTTTTAATTTTTAAAATTATTATTATTTTTTATAATTTTTATTTTTTAATCTTTTTTTAAAAGATTTTATTTATTTATTTTTAGAGAGAGGAAAAGGGAGGGAGAAAGAGAGGGAGAAATAGCAATGTATGGTTGCCTCTCACATGGCCCCCACTGGGGACCTGGCCTGCAACCCAGGCATGTGCCCTGACTGGGAATTGAACCAGGACCCCTTGGTTCCCAGCCCGCGCTCAATCCACTGAGCTACACCAGCCGGGGCTAAAATTATTTTATTGTTCAATTACAGTTGTCTGCACTTACCTCCTACCACTCCCCCTCACCCCAGCCATCCCCACCTCTCTCCCTTGCTTCCACTCCCACACTCGATTTTGTCCATGTGTCCTTTATAGTAGTTCCTGAAAACCCTTCCCCTTCCCCCCCATTATCCCCTCCCACCTCCTCTCTGGTTACTGTCAGATTGTTCTTAATTTCAATGACTCTGGTTATATTTTGCTTGCTTTTTTGTTTTGTTAATTAGGTTCACAAACGCAATTTTAAAAGTAAACCATATTTATTAATACCTTCATTCTCCTCCAGCTAGTCACTAACTGCCTATAAAAGACCACAATGCAAGGCAGTTTTGCCTGGGTATAATATTTATTTGATTGGGTTTCCATTTTATTTTAAAATGCCACCTGAATCTTCTTAATTCCCCTTCATTAAAATGTGTTTGAAATGCTTGTTGATCAGGGTCTCATTTACACACTGTTCCTTTGAAGGAATAAATTACCAACAGATTAGGTTGAATAAGAGCAAGCCCAACCTAAGTGACACAAAGGACAGACATCGAGGCAATAAACTTTGTTAACATCTACTGGGCCAAAGTCTGCTCAGCAAACTGGGAGAGAGAAGCCATGGGTGGCTCTACACAGCACAAATGGACTAGATGTGAAGGTGAGACAAACCGTTCCCTTCTTTGCAAAGACAGCTTGAAGTTCACTTCTTTCACAAAACCTTCCCTGATTCATTCTCTCCCATCCTTTTTTTTTTTTTCACCTTAGGCTGAAAATAATTTCTTCTGCAAATATCCATAGCTCAAAAGTTATTATAATAACAATAACTGTACTTACTGCGCACAGATTAATTATCTTATTCAACCAAAAGTTTTAATTTATTTTTAAGTATTGCACATCTCATGACACATGTCTGGCATACAGATAGCACAATAAATGATTGTTGAAACAAAAAATGAATAGTGAATGCTATAGAACAGTGACATACTTCCTTTCCATGCCACCTTAGTATTTCCAATTTAATGATTTCTCACTTCAAACGCATATCTTGGTTTTATGCTTTTTTCTCTCCACATTTTGCTCTCTCCCATAATATTCTAAAATTAGCATCTCTTTTTCATTCTTGTATCTCATTTCTTAAAAGTGTAGAGCTTTGGGGCTAAATGGTGACTTCTACAGAGGCTCAAAAATGCCCATATCTCTATTGCAATTGAAATGACCAAACCCAGGGATGTAGCCAACCAAAATCTGTGTACTGCTTTCTCTACAATGCAGCTCTGCTTATCTCATTTTTAAAGCTGTCAACACAAGAGGAAGATCTAGGTCTATAGGAACTGCAGGATCCTGGAGCCCGAGGTGTAGGAACACAGGGAAGTGTTACTCATGCACATGTAATTGAAGCCTCGGTGGAGCTTCCAAGCACCAGAGAGACATAGGGGATAAGCCTCCCTGGGCAGAAGTAAAGTCAAGAGTAAGTTTGGTGTTAGTTTTAAGTTCAATAGCCGGTAGTATTGTTAAGGGCTAATGTCCTCAGAAAAAATATTTTTAGGTTATGCTTCTTCGGCGATAAAATGGGGAAGAAATATCCCAAAGTTGCAAAAGAGTTCTGAGTAATGTGACACCTGTGGTCATTGTCAGTAGAAAGAAAAGATGCCAACACAAAGAGGGTAAGGCTGGGATCTTTAGTTACATCTAGTAAATCAGAAAAGATCGCCATTACACAGGAAAAGGAAGCTCCTTTTAAGTAGGTTCAGTTAATGAGGTTGATATAGTGGAAAGTATTGTGTCTGCTCCCCTACCAGTGGACATGCCTTCTCAAGGACACCTCCAAAATGTACAAAATTCAGCATTGCAAATGGCAAGTTTTTATAGCTTACACATCACTGCCCAGAAGAAATAATAATTAATAACAAACCATAACATAAAAATCAAACAAATTGGACTTTTGTAAAGAACAAAATACAGCATCTTAAGTAATTATCTCATATGTCAATATGTCAAAGATTAAATCAGACCTAGAAATACAAAAAAAAAAAAGAAAAATATACCCACAAATAATTAGAAACTACAAAATACAGACATAACAACCAAATTTATGAAAAAGGCCTGGGTTCTCTCCAAA
>PVJI01032945.1:0-11712 GCA_004026765.1 Micronycteris hirsuta
TTTATTTATTTTAGAGAGAGGGGAAGGGAGGGAGACAGAGAGAGAGAGAGAGAAACAGCAATGTATGGTTGCCTCTCACATGGTCCTCACTGGGGACCCGGCCCGCAACCCAGGCATGTGCCCTGACGGGGAATCGAACCGGGACCCTCTGGTTCCCAGCCCGCGCTCAATCCACTGAGCTACACCAGCCAGGGCAAAATACCTATTATTTTTAGAACACCATTGCTCCAGGTCCTAAACTCATCTACAATGCTAAGAATCATGTTACTATTTTATTTAATGATGAATGAATTATAACTAACACATTTTTGACCCTTCATGTCTTCATATTTCATTCCAACCTTTAACTATTTTTTCATGCTTTATACAGCTAAGCTAACATAATGTTATTATTGCATGATATCTTATTTACCTTGAAAAATCATAAATATCAACTTAAAGTTATTATAAATAGTACAACTTAGTAAATTGTGTGGCAAATAACATGCAGAAATAAATATCTTTTATATATACATAGAATAATTTAAAGATATAATCAAAGAAAAGAACCAGTGGTGCACCCCCAAATCCAGTGTCTGATCTAGATAATGTGCTCATAAAAAGTAGTCCCAAGAAACTGGTCACTGACATTGGGACCTGAGACATGTACCTCGAAAGTCTTAAAAAAATTAACAGTCACTGATATTCCACTATAATCAACCACTTTCCCTGCTGATCTGTACCAAGATGTTATTCCCAACAATTCCCACGAGATGGCACCAGAGATGCACATTTGTGACACCTATTAGTGATTAGTGGCTTGGCTAAATGGTTCAGTTGATTTTTATGCATAAAATGATAGTGTTTTAATTATTTTTAACCTCTTGGGTTTAAACTTATTTTAAATCAATTTTACTTTCTTTATGGTTTAAATAAGCTGCAACAAACAAAGCAAATTACAAATGATTTTCAAACACACTTGGAACTTCTAAAACCCTGACCCTATTACACTATAAAGCAAGTTCCAAAAAATGGCACATAAAACACCTTTATTGCTTCCTTTACCCTAATCGGGAAACCAGTCACAAGGCAACTGGGCATTCCTTACATTTAGACATTTTATTTTCAAATATATTTTATTGATTATGCTATTACAGTTGTCCCATTTTTTCCCCTTTCTTCCCACCGCCCCCATACCCCCCCATTCTCCACCCTTTAGTTTTTGTCCATAGGTCATACGCATAAGTTCTTTGGCTTCTACATTTCCTATACTATTCTTAACCTCCCCCTGTCCATTTCCTACCTATCATTTATAGTACTTATTCTCTGCCCCTTTCCTCCCTCTCTCCCCCTACCACTCCCCTGTTGATATCCCCCCCCCCACCTTATATAAATCCCTCTAACATTTCATATAATAAAGGTTGGGTGATGATGAACTCCTTGAACTTGACCTTATCTGAGAAGCACTTTATCTGCCCTTCCATTCTAAATTAGAGTTTAGCTGAATAGAGTATTCTTCGATGTAGGTTCTTGCCTTTCATGACTTGGAATACTTCGCTCCAGCCCCTTCTTTCCTGCAAGGTCTCTTTTCAGAAATAAGCTGACAGTCTTATGGGAATTCCTTTGTAGGTAACTGTCTCCTATTCTCTTGCTGCTTCTAGGATTCTCTCCTTATTTTTCATCTTGGGTAATTTAATTATGATGTGCCTTGGTGTGTTCCTCTTTGGGTCCAACTTCTTTGGGACTCTCTGAGCTTCCTGGACATCCAGAAAGTCTATTTCCTTCACCAGCTTGGGGAAGTTCTCCTTCATTATTTGCTCAAATAAGTTTTCAATCCCTTGACCTTCCTCTTCTCCTTCTAGCACGCCTATGACTCAGATGTTGGGATGTTTAAAGATGTCCTGGAGGTTCCTAAGCCTCTCCTCAGATTTTTGAATTCTTGTTTCTTCATTCTTTTCTGGTTGGATGTTTTTTTCTTTCTGCTGGTCCACTCCATTGATTTGAGTCCCAGTTTCCTTCTCATCCTTATTGGTTCCCTGCAGATTTCCCCTCATTTCCTTTGTATTATCCTTCACTTTTTCAAGAAATTGCGACCATTTTTCTTCCAATCCTGTGAGCATCCTGATTACCAGAGTTTTGAACCATGCATCTGATAGGTTGGCTATCTCTTCATTGCTTAGTTGTATTCTTTCTGGAACTTTGACCCGTTCTTTCATTTGGGCCATTTTTTTTTCTCAGTGCACCTGTTACTTTAAGAAGCGGAGCCTTAAGTGTTCACCAGGGCGGGGTAACTCACGTCGTTGTGTTGTGACACATCCTGTGGGGGCAGGTCCTGAGAGAACAATGGTGCTTGCTCCACTCTCCGCACTTACACTTCTACTCACAAGCAAGTTGGGCCCTTCTGTGCTGGCTCTGGGGTGAGTGGGTGGGGCTGCACAGTTCTAAGGCCCTGTGGGTCTCCCCAGTGACCTCTTCTGTGAGGCTGGGAGTTCCTCCTGCCGCCACCTCAACCCCCACAGGTGTTTTCAATTGGTGGTTTGAGGTTTTATTTCCCCGCATTGGTGGGTTGCTGCTCGGTCTACTCCACTCCCCGCTTTTTCTCCAGGTTTATCTGAACGTGAATAAGGACCCATCCGGTCCACCAATCTTGGCACTGCTGGGTTCCGGGTGGGCTGGCTGCTGGCCGCGTTTTGGTGCGTGTCTCTCCCAGCAGCTGCAGCACTGTCAGTACCACTCCACAAACTGCCGTCTTGCCTCACGCTCTCCACCCGACTCTGCCCCACTTAACAGTCTAGATGAATGTGTCTTCTTTAACTCCTTGGTTGTTGGACTTCCAGTCAGTTCGATTTTCTGTCAGATCTGGCTGTTTTTGTTTATTTAAATTGCTGTTTTTCCTCTTTTGGTTGTGTCAGGAGGCACAGTGTGTCTACCTACGCCTCCATCTTGCCGGAAGTCCCCATTTAGACATTTTAAAATACATTTCTAAATACCATTGTTATCAACAGTCATTGACATTCCACTACAATCAATCATTTTTGTTGACTGGCATAAAAATGCTATTCCCAAAGTGAACAAGAGATGGCAGCAGAGAACCATGATTGGAACTTTTTTTTTTTTTTAAACATTGACCATATTGTACCATGGGGCAAGTTTTAAAAAACAATATAAGATTTTTTTAGGTTCCGGCCAAGATGGAGGCTTAGGTAGAAACCCTTCGCTTCCTCGCACAACCAAAAGGAGGATAACAACCAATCTAAAATCAATAAACAACCAGAAGTGCCAGAAAATCAACTGCATGGAACTCCGACAAGCAAAGAATTAAAGAAACAGTCAAGCAGACCAACCACGCCAGTGCGCCGAGACAAAGAACTATGGCCCAAAGGAAAGAACAGAGCAAAACTCCACAAAGAGAACTAAGTGATGAGGAGATAGCCAACCTTTCTGATGGACAGTTCAAACCCTGGTCATCAAAATGCTCACAGAACTGATTGAGCTTGGCCGCAAAATGAAAGATCAAATGAAGACTACCCAAAGTGAAATAAAGCAAAATATTCAGGGAACAAAAAGTGACAGGAAGGAACCCAGGACTCAAATCAACGATTTGGAACAAAGGGAAGAAATAAACATACAACCGGAACAGAATGAAGAAACAAGAATTCAAAGGAATGAGGAGAAGCTTAGGAACCTCTGCAACAACTTTCAATGTTCTAATATCCGAATTATAGGGGTGCCAGAAGGAGAAGAAGATCAAGAAATTTAAAATTAACTTCAACAAAAAATGAAGGAAAACTTTTCCAATCTGGTGTAGGAAATAGACTTCCAGGAAGTCCGGGAAGCCCAGAGAGTCCCAAAGAAGGTGGGCTCAAAGAGGAACACACCAAGGCACATCATCATTAAGTTATCCAAGATTAAAGATAAGAGAAAAATTTTGTTTTCTAAAAAGAGAGAGAGAAACATCAATGTGTGGTTGCTTCTCATGTGCCCTTCCACGAAGGGCCTGGCCCACAACCCAGGCATGTGCCCTGACTGGGAATCAAACTGGTGACCCTTTGGTTCACAGGCTGGCGCTCAATCCACTGAGCCACATAAGCCAGGGCTAAAGAGAAAAATCTTAAAAGCAGTCATAGAAAAGAAGACAGTTCCCTACAAAGGAGTGCCCATAAGGCTCTCAGCTGATTTCTCAAAGGAAACCTTGCAGGCAAGAAGGGGCTGGAAAGAAGTATTTGAAGTCATGAAAGGCAAGGACCTCCATGCAAGATGACTCTATCCAGCAAAGTTATCATTTAGAATGGAAGGGCAGATAAAGTGCTTCCCAGATAAGGTCAAGTTAAAGGAGTTCATCAACACCAAGCCCTTTTTATTATATGAAATGTTAAAGGGCCTTATCTAAGAAACTGAAGAAGATCAAAAACTATGAACAGTAAAATGACAACAAATTCACAACTATTGACAAATGAACTGAAAAGAAAAGAAGAACAATGAAAACAAAAACTAAGCAAAAAACTAGAACAAGAACAGAATCAGACTTATGGCCAAGATGGAGGCATAGGTAGACATGCTGTGCCTCCTCACACAACCAAAAGAGGGAAAAGAACAATTTAAAAAACAAAAACAGCTAGATCTGAGAGAAAATTGAACTGAGTGGAAGTCTGACAACCAAGGAGTTAAAGAAAACACGTTCATCCAGACCGGTAGGCAGGGCGGAGCTGGGTGGAGAGTGAGAAAGCGGTTTGTGGAGCAGGGTGGGCAACCCTGCAGCTGCCCCGAGAGACCTGCGGTTGGCGCACTCAGCAAAACCCGAGGCTGGCTCAGCTGGGCCCAGCGGGAAGGAGACTGGTGGACTGGGTGGTCCCTCATACACACGCAGATAATCTGGGAGAAAAAGCTGGGGAGCAGAGCAGACCATGCAACCCACCATTGAGGGAAAATAAAGCCTCAAACCACTGATTGAAAACACCTGTTGGAGTTGAGGCAGCAGGGGGAGGAACTCCCAGCCTTGAAGGAGAGTTCATTGGAGAGACCCACAGGGACTTGAAATTGTGTAAGCCCACACACCAACCCCAGAGCTAGCACAGAAGGGCCCAACTAGCTTGTGGGTAGCAGGAAAAGTGCTGACAGTGGAGCAAGCACCACTGTTCCCTTAGGCCCCGCCCCCACAGGCAGGGTCACAACACAATGATGTGCGTTGTCCCACCCTGGAGAATACCTAAGGCTCCACCCTTTAAAGTAACAGGAACGCTGAGAAAAAAAATGGTCCAAATGAAAGAACAGATCAAAGCTTCAGAAAAAATACAACTAAGTGACGAAGAGATAGCCAACCTATCAGATGCATGCTTCAAAACACTAGTAATCAGGAAGCTCACAGAATTGGTTGAATTTGGTTGCAAATTAGATGAACAAATGAAGTATATACTAAAGGAAATGAGGGGAAATCTGCAGGGAACCAATAGGGATGAGAAGGAAACTGGGACTCAAATCAATGGAGTGGACCAGAAGGAAGAAAAAACACTCAACCATAAAAGAATGAAGAAACAAGAATTCAAAAAAATTAGGAGAGGCTTAGGAACCTCCAGGACATCTTTAAAGGTCCCAACATCAGGATCATAGGGGTGCCAGAAGGAGAAGAGGAAGGGCAACCAAATGAAAACTTATTTGAACAAATAATGAAAGAGAACTTCCTCATGCTGGTGAAGGAAATAGACTTGCAGGAAGTCCAGGAATCTCAGAGAGTCCCAAAGAAGTTGGACCCAAAGAGGAACACACTGAGGCACATCATAATGACATTACCCAAGATGAAAAATAAGGAGAGAATCTCTGAGTAGAAAATTTTGAATAAATGTTATTTTTCCCCTTGTTTAAAGAAGCTGCAACACACAAGGCAAATTACAAAAGCTTTTCAAACATACTTAGACCTTGTAAAAAGTTGACTCTATTATGCTAAAGCCAGATCCAACATATGTCACATAACACACGTTCAGCACTCCCTTTGCCCTTAATCTAGAAACCAATCACAACCTGACAATCCTTACATTTAGATGTTTTGAAATGCACTTGTAGGTGACAGTGCTGTCAAAAGTCATTGGTATTCCACTGGAATCAACCAATTTTCCTGCTGACATGTACTAAGGTGTCATTCCCTAAATTGGCCACCAGACAGCAGCAGAGATGCACATTTGGAACACAGGTACTTTGAGCTTTGCCAAAAGGTTCCTTTGGTTTTTATCGTGAGGTGCAATGACAGGCACATTTTTCATTTTCTCCCCAAATGACATGACTGAACAACAGTTTCACCATTTTGTTCAACCACCCTCTGCCATCTTTCAGGCAACTTCACCATTCCATCTTCCCAAAACATTGTTATCTTCTGGAATAGAGAACTCTTCCAGGTGCCTTCTGCAGTCTTCAAGGGAATGGACATTTCTCTCCGTTAAGAGAAGTTTGGAAAGACTGAACTAAACAGCCGTGCCAAGTTGTAAGGCCTGCTGAGTACTGCGGACAAATCACGACTGTGCAGCCAGGCTGGGACCATTTTGGCCTGATCACCAAAGGGAAACACACACCCTCACCTTATCCAGAAGCTTCCGTGTCTTCTGCTGACAAATTCCAGACTGTCCCTGGAGTGGTGCTTTTGGTTGGTCCAATCAGGAGCCGAACCTCTTACAAGCAACCTGCTGATTTTCCGCAAGCACATTCTACTAAAGTACTTCCTCCCAAATACACCACATACATACTACCACATTCTTTAGATGAAGATCCTCTTTTTCTTTTTTTAAATATTCTCTGTTTATTTTTCTTTAAGACTGCATTTATTTATTTTTAGAGGGAGGGCTAGAGAGGGAGAGAGAGAGAAACATCAGTGTGTAATTGCCTCTGGGGCACCCTCTACAGGGGACTGGCCTGAATCGAACTTAACTGGGATGTGTCCTGACTGGGAATCGAACCTGTAACCCTTTGGTTTGCAGGCGGGCACTCAATCCATTGAGCCACAGCAGCCAAGGCTGAAGATCCTCCTTTGGAGGGGCTGGTGGTGGTTCCCTTCCTATGCCAATAATCTCTCCCATTCCACATTATTGTAAAATATCAACAGTTCTTCCTCCTCCTCACAATTTGCCTTGGAAATGAAACATTTTCCCTATGTTTCATTAGAGAATCTCATGTGGAAGTATGGTCAAGAAGGGTTTAATCCCACCTCCACCCACCCCACTTAACTTCTGTGAAACCCAAACTTAAAACAGACTCATGTAACTGTGCTGGTACTAATGATTTCCCATGCATGATTTGGATACTTTGAGTATGTCACCTGTCTTCCATGTGCCATAACATGGTCTGTCCTCAGTTCATGTGTGCCCTTGATGGCTCTCCACTGCAAGTGGTCTACATACCCGTGCAGCAACTGCACCCAAGAAACCTCCAGCATCAAACTTCCCAATCCACTGCAGACACGTTCCATCAGTCACAGCATCTTCTCCATAAATTGTTTCTTGCCTTACAGGTGCCCTTGTACCTTTGTGGAAATGACAAGCCTAAGTGGCCAAAAATGTTGCTTACATTCACCTATGTTCATTGTGAAAGGGGCCACACCCACATTCACCAGTTGTGATGAGTTTTATCACACGCTGAAATAATAGCTGTCAAAATACAGTCTAAGAAAATGGTTTTGAATGATGTTAAGGGCAAGTATGGGCGAACAGAGACAGGTGATGGAGTGGAGGTGTGGCAGTGGAAGTGGAATTGCAGGCTGAACTGACTTTTTTAGCCAAACCGATTTATTGGCCAAATGGACTTTTTCACTGGACAGACTTTTTTAGCTGAACAGACCTTTTGGCCAACCCGATTTAAGGCAAGGTTCAATCAGCATTGCAGCCTCAAAATCATATACAGTACATTTTTTGCTCCAATAGCATTTAACCTAGTACTCAGAGAGAATGGATGAATAGACAGTTCTGTTGTTCAGGACTTCTGAAATAGACTCCTACAGAAGCTCCAAAATGAACCACCGTTTGAATTACATGATAACTTGACCCAAATCATGCTAAAGATCGTAGTTACAAATTCTTGAGAAAGAAATCTTCACCCTTTGATGCACAGGTTAGAAGCAGAAGCTGGAAATGTACAAAGTTTGCACATGTAGGAGGAACCGAAAATGGAAAAGGAAGTCCAGGCAAAGTGGAGGAAACAGGCGTACATACACCGATAGCACTGATATTTTACCTTACTTTTTTTTTCTGCATGCCTTTGTGCAGAATTACATATAAAATTTACCTCCGCGTTGTTTAAGGAAGCTGCAACAAAACAAAGACAGACAAATTTCGAGCACACCTGCAACTTGTCAAAGACTGACATTACTATCCTACAAAGCCAGTTCTGAGAACTGTCACATAAAACACGTTAATCGCTCCCCTTGCCCTCAACCTGAAAACCAGTCACAAGGTAACTGGACAGCACTGAAATTTATGTGTTTTCGAATGCACTTGTAAATACCACTGCCACCCAGTCATTGATGTTCCACTGGAAACAACCACTTTTCCTGCTGACCTGCACTGAGATGTCATTCCCCAAAATAACCACGAGATGACAGCAGAGACTGACAGTTGGAACACACCCTCTACTATTGGCTTCACACAAAGGTTCCTTTGCTTCTTACCCATAAGATGAACCTAAAACAGTAAACGCACTCTAGGCAAAGTTGAGTAAATGAACCCATAAAAATGTCTGGAGGGGCATGTACAGAAAATGAAAGTGCTTGAATTTTACTTGACTTTTTTTTTTTTACCTCTTGGTACAGAATTTTAAAGAAATTTAACCTCCTTGTGGTTTAAGCATTCTGCAACAGGCAAAAAAATTACAAACGATTTTCAAGCACACCTGGAACTTGTAGAAACCTGACTCTATCATGTTACAACGCCAAATCCAAGAAATATCACATAAAACACTCTTATTGCTCTCTTGGCCGTTAATTTGGAAACCAGTAACAAGGTAGCTGGACAGTTCTGACATTTAGACGTTTTCAAATGCACTTCTAAATACCCCTGCCATCAAAAGTCATTGAAATTCCACTGATATCAACCACTTTTCCTGCTGACTGGCACTGAGGTGTCATTCATAAAGATGGCCACGAGAAAGCAGCAAAGACCAACATTAGGAACACATAGCATATTACTGGCCTGGCCAAAAATTTTGTTTGCTTTTTACCATTAGCTGCCATGACAGGGACAATTTTCATTTTTCACCAAATGTGACTGAACAACTACTGGACATCGTTGTCATCGTTTGTTCCACTGCCCTCTGCCACTTCACCATTCCATCGTCCTACAACATTATTATCTTTCAGAGCAGAGCACTCTTCCAGGTGTCTTCAGCAGTCTTCCAGGGAATGGACATTTCTCTCCAATAAGACAAATTCACAAAGACTGAACTAAAGGGCCATGCAGGGGTGCGAGCTCTGCTGAGTACCGTGGATGACTAATGCCTGCCCAGCCAGGCTGGAACAGTTTTCCCCTTGTCACCAAAGAGAAACGTGGGCGCTCCTGCCTTCTCCTGAAGCTTCCCCATCCTCTCTGACAAATTCTGGACATTTTCCTTCAGGTGCCTTTCACTGGGTCTAACAGGGATCAGTAATTGTTGGGAGAAGTCCGCTGGGTTTCTGCAAAGAGCTCCCACTGCAGGTCTCCCTCGGGAATCCACCACTGACACAACATCACCTCCTTTGGATGAAGACCGGCCTTTGGTGGGGGGGGAGGTGCTAGTGGTTCCTGTGCTTCCCTCAATAACTCCTGTCTCACATTATTCTCAAATATCAATGGTTCATCCCCTCAAAATTTGTCTTGGAAATGGAATGTTTCCCTTATGCTGCAGTAGAAAACCGCATGTAGAAATTCAGTCAAGAAGAGTTCCCCACCACCTTACTTGACTTCTGTGGAACCTCCCCGGTATCGCTTCCCCGAAGGGCATGCAGGTTGTGCACCGAGTGACAGGCCAGAGGACCAAGGAGTGGCTCTCTGCACAAACTTGTGACCGATCGCCAGAGTCTTCGATCTCCGAGCAGGCTAGAGTTTCTGAGGGAAACGGACTCTTTCTGGGGTAGAGGAGGGGAAGCTGGGCAGCTCTGCCACTCCTTCCCTATTTAGCCCCACTCTGCCCCAGTCACGGAAGTGGGGTAATAGAGGACATAAAAGAATGGGAAAAAGACAGCTGGAGGAACCAAAACAGTCCTGGGGAAAAAAAGAAAAAGAAATAGTAAAAAAAAAAAAAAAAAAAGAAGGGGGTGGGGTACGCACAAAGAAACGAAAAAAGCCAGGTCTTCCAGAATCATCCTCCCCAACCCACAAGAAAAGACTCCCCGCTTTACGGAAAACTCGGTATGTCGGTGGCTCGACTCACCACAAGGGAGCAGGCTTGGCCCTGAAGTGGGACCGAGGAGGAGGAGGAGCTGCTTCGCTTTTCTGGTCTGCGGGCTTCCTCCCTCCCACAACCTTCTCCCCACGGGTGGGCCACACCACATCACAACACCCCACCCTCCCCCTGCACACCCAAATGGTGGGTGGCCCCATCATCCCCTCTCCAGGTAAGGGACAGGAGACCGACGGAGTGGTTTTAAAAAAACAAAACAAAACAAAACAAAAAGGTCGAAAAAGAGTTGACAGAGCCCCCTCCCGCCACCCCCCGCCAACACACACCCCTTTCTGTAGGCAGAGGGCCAGACCCCTGGATCGATGGAATGGGAACCGACAGACCTAAACAAGCACGCTTTCATTAGGTGGGATCGACAGTAAGCCGAGGCAGGGGGGAGGGGCGAGGCACGTCTCACCCACTGACTCAGCCGGTCCCACAGGATCGCCTGGTGTTCGGAACATCACGAGAGGCACCGTGAGAACACCGGAAGAGGGGAGCCCTTGAACCTCCATGTGGATCCTTCCCACTCTCTGGGAAAGAAAGCCTTTGAGACTGTACATATTGTCACCTCACGGTCTGGGAGGAGAAAGAGGAGTGGGTCCACACTGTTCCAAGAAAAACCGACCGACCGGCAGGCTGGCCAATAAACCGTATAAGCAATAGCAGTGGTTCATCGTCCATCACCAGCCTCTGGTCACAATCTGTGTTACAAGGGGGGGTGGGGGTGTGGCGGGGGCAGGGAGTGGGGGGAAGGGTTTCCGGCCACATTGCTCTCATGAAGAGCCAGAGGTGAGAGGGTCTCTCTCCCTCCCCCCTCCTCTGTCTTTAAAAATCAATCTTTTTAAACTTCTAAGGAAGGTCAGAATGCCCTTCTCTGGTTCGTCTGCCTCATGCTGGTCTCCAGCGTTGGCCCAGGCAGAGACCCTAAGAGGGCAGAGGAATGTATCCTCCCTGACAGCTGGTGAGACAGTCAGTGAAACGGTCAACGGAGGCCTGGCTGGCATGGCTCCGTCAGTACACTGAGAGCGGGCCGGGGAAAGGAATAGTTGTCGGCTCAAGTCCCAGTTCACCCCTGCGGCAGGCTTGGGTTTCGGTCCAGGTCCCTGGTCAGGGGCCTTGTGAGAAGCAAACTGTATCTGTCACACACTGACGTCTCTCTCCCTCTCTTTTTCCCTCCCTTCCCCTCCCTCTAAAAGTCAGCAAATAAAATCGTTTTAAAAAGATAAAGGAGAATAAGTAGGATCTTAAAAAAAGAAAGAAAGAAAGGAAAAGAATGGCCCATGGACATTGGCTGTGTGACACTGACCACGAGAACCTTCACTGCCTGTCTTTTTTTTTTTT
>PVJI01032946.1:0-11735 GCA_004026765.1 Micronycteris hirsuta
CTGCCGGAGCCAAGAGATTATTATGCTAATTGTTGCCTGAGCACCCTTCCCCCTGTCGGAACCAAGAGATTATGCTAATGGTTACCTGGAGACCCTTGCATAGTTAATGAATGGCCATCCCCCTTTCTTCTTTTTCCTGTGTTTTCTAAATAAAAATACCGGTTCTGCCTAGTGCGCGGCTTTTTTCCTTCCAAGAATATGGAAGGACGCCCGTGGCCCCGGTTTCATCTCATAACGTGTCTTTGTGTGAAATTCACTGACGCTTCAGGTTCCAGTCCAACCCACGGCGGATTTTGCGGGCCGGAATCCGCCACATGCTTTCAAGAAAGTTATTTTTCTTCTAAAATATTTGTATGTGTTAAAAATTAAAAGGCAAATATAAATTATAATTCATAATATAAAAAATTTAAATATTTTGAGCTGAAATATTTAATATCTGAAATTATTTAAATCACATTGCATATATTTATAAAAATATATTCCAATTCTAGAGTTCAATATCTGTTTACCTGCCAATGTAAAGAATCAATGCCATGCTGTTTGAATATTTTGCATATTATGTTGGCTACATATATCTAAAATTAAGAATAATGTGTACTGTTTAACATAGTAAAACATTTCTCATCTGTCATGTGTAGCCTGTGGTAGTTGGTGAGTCTCTGTGGAACTGCAAATTGAAATGCAAAGAGAAGCAAGGAAATATACAATTGGCACTACTGGAAAATGTTAATCTTTTATACAAGAACTCACCGCATTCATTTTATCAGAGGACAAATTTGACAAGTTAATTAATTTTGTTTTTTTCTGTCCTAAGAGATCTACCATTCAAACCTCTTATAATGCTATACAGTATCTGTCTCAAAGTGCCACAATCCACTAGCTTAATGGTATTTAGACACAATTGTTTTTAATTTTGACAACAAAGGATAAAAGATGTGGAGAAGCATTTCTCTGGAGGAGTAAAAGTTATTTCTCTGGAGGAGTAAAAGGAGTGAATGTATGGTTGTATGTCCTTAGGCCATCACTGGACCCTGGATCGCCAGGGCAGAAGCACCACTGTGTTTTCAAATAAATTTACTTTTGTGTTTATGATATGAGTCCCTCTAAAATGTGGGAGCTAGGGCAGGATCCCTTTGCCAGAATCAGAGTGTTACTGAAACTAATGATTGTCTTAAATATTTAGTTTCATTTTTTAGCATGGGTATTGGTGATGAAATGCCATACTCTCTTTGCTTCACCTCAACTGCTCCTATAACATGAACAGCCTTATTACAAAATCTTGAATTTCAATCTCTTTTCCAGTTATGCACATCAGTTGTTGTTTTGTTTGTTTGTTTTTTCATCTTTTTCTCCTCCTTTGGTAATGAAATTCTGCTTTTCTAGAAACTGTACCTTTTCCACTCTGGGCTGTACTCAGGGAGGTGAAATAGCTGATTGACCAACATAGGTATCTACCCAACACAGTTTCATAAAAGTTTGGGAGAGATGGGATCCTACAACCATGCTGAGTATGTGATTCATGTTGGTCTATCAGAGTTGTCTTCCCTACTGCAGATAGGATCATTAGTTCAGAGGTGAGTAGATGGACCCAGCAGAGACAGGGCTTTTTAGAGATCAATATGATGTCTGAGATTTCTCTACTTCAAAATTGTAGGCAGTAAGGACCATGTAAGCTTACAGATATTATTCAATATTTTTGCTATAAATGAGAGAAGGCTAAGGAAAAAAATACAGAAGAATAAGAACAAAGAGATTAAGAGAGAGACACCTGACAATATCATTTGAGCCCCTGGACCCAGGCTCACCTACTATGGATTTTTGAATTATATAAACTGTTACACTCTTTTATTTATTTTTGTATTTAATTCAGGTTACATTTCTGTCACCTATAACCAAAGTGCTTCAAATAATACACAACCTTCCTCCTACTTGTTTCGGGTCTTGTTCTTTTATGTACTTAACTTTAGCATTTTCAACATATCTTCCCCATACAAGCCTCTGTGGCACTGAATAGAAGAGTGAAACTAACAATGACTTACTGGTTTTATTCATATATAAAAGCATTTATCACATCTTCTGTTATTTAATTAATTTATTTGAGATGTAAATTATTTTCCTCATAGTTCTGAGTGAGAAAATTCCTACTCACAAAGTTGAAGTATCTTTCCCAAGATCATAAAGCTAGTGGTCAACTAAAGCAGGATTTGGAGCCTGGAAGGACTGACTCCCAAAACCTAACTCTCAGAAACAAAACCCTCAAAACAACAACAGCAAAACAGCATTTGTTTGTTTCAGATGTCCTAGATCTGATTGATTTTTCTCTTCATGGTTCCATGATTCTTTTTGTTTACCATATTATCCAATTTACTTCTCTCAAAGAGATTATTGATCTCGCCCTAGTGTGTGAAAATCATTTATTTTAATAGTTAATAGTTTTAAGGTTTGCCTTTCATACTTCTTAGCACTTTTAGGATTCTTTTTAGTATCCTCAGAACCAAGCATAGTCCCTGGCACATGATAGGCACTCTAGGCTACAGATCTGTTGACACATGTTGGGGAATTATTCAGGCCATTGATTCTTGTTTCTCTGTAAGCTAGCTCCTTCAGTGTGTAAAAATAACTACTGTGGTCTCTTTGCACCTTCTTTTTCTAGAGTAAACTTTCTTAGTCCTTTTAGTTCTCGCTGAAACATGTTCTAGTTGAGGAGGGTTTAGGCTATTATAGTCTTATAAGTATGAAGATCCAGTTTCTTGGCAAGATTAATTTGGTATTCATTTACATAATGTTTAAGAGAGGAATTAGGCAGAAAGCAAAAAGATAAGTGATGTTCTCTCGCAGTAGCAAGTTCTGAGTGTATCATGGCTCTTATGATAATGTATGGCATTAATTTATTTGATTATATGCACAATTAGACTGTAAACTCCATGCAAGCAGAAATACTATCTGTCTTGTTAATTTTTTTTGAATGTCCAGCACAAAGCATATGACCTTGGACCTGATAATAATCACATAAATAGATTCTAACATCAGACAGCTGGGGTTTGAATATTGGGACAAATGTATAACGGCTCGATGACCTTGGCAAGCCACCTGATTTCCATAGCTCTTGATTTCCTTATTTTTAAATAAAAATAATAGTAATTCCTATTTTATATAGTCATTGTGAAAATCAAATTACATAGTCCAAACATAGAAAGTGTTTAGCATAACGACTGGCACAAATTAAGCCCTCGGAAATGCTTTTCGCTGTCATTGTTGTTGTTAATATAGAGGTCTTTAATAAGTATTTTTAAATGAAGTAATTATATGACTCCAGACCCTCACTATTTCTGTCCCTAAGCTCTCCTTATATACCAGTTTCATAATGTTCCCCACATTTAACCAACATTTCAAATAGGATGCAACCAATGAAATATCATTAATACTGGCCACCTTCTTTTTGCATTGTTGTTTTTCTCATCTGTTCAGAAGTTGACTCGTATTGTGTTTGCCAGACCCCTAGAGCTTTATGAAACACATGCCACTTATCAACTTTTCCTGGGAAACCTGGAATAGAAATGATGGATTTATCAGGTTGGAATCTAGCAGTTAAGGTGATAGCTTTGTCTTGAAAATAAGGTGTGGACCAGAGGGCAAGATAAAAAGGACATCTCCAGGGAAGCAAAGAAAATAACTCTGGAATTGGGATTGGGTGGGGTTGGGGAGGACAAGAGTTAAAATTAGAAAGCAGGTTCCCCTGATCTGGTAGCTCCTTTGGTTAGAGCATTATCCCGATCTGCGAAGGTTGCAGGTTCCATCTCTGGTCAGGGCACATACAAGAATCAACCAACAAATGCTAAAGTAATAAAACTATACTTATGATGATTTACTCAGATATAGTTTATATCCTGAGAGCTTTGTATATTGCAATAAAGTGTATGTAGTTTGAAAAAACTGTTAGGGAGGAATAGAGCAGAAGTGAAGAGGAAAGGATGTGGGTTCTGGGGCCTGATCTTTTGAAGAATCTCTCCCTCCTGCCTTTTCTTGTGCCAGTGGAAATGTACTTGACAGCAAGTGACCACATAGCCTGCTGCTTGGGGGTTGTTCTGGGCACCTGCTTTATCATATGTTCACAGAAGATCATGTGGTTTCACCAGCCCCGATGGACACTACCTGTTTCTGTGCCAACGTCCCGAACCTGTGAGCACTGAGCAGTAACAAAAGGGTTATATTCTGATTAAATCATAACTGTGGGTCTGAGACTTGCCATTGAACTGAAGCATTTTTAGGCCCTTGACTTTGCTCTTTCTGTTTGGAGAGAAGCCCACAGTTCAGGCATTTATGGGAAAAAAACAATACTTCCCTTTCTTGAGGTGTGTCTGGGGCTGAGGCAGGATAACATCCAGTCCAGTAAATGGGCTTGGTCCTCTTTTGAACAAATTCTGAGGGTCTGGTATCTTGAAAATGCATAATAAATATTTGTTTAAAAGAGTTGACTCATTGATTAATTAATTAATTGAAAGATTGCTCTAAGCTTAATTTTTGGCTTTTGAAAGGAAGATTTAGGTCTACATTAACTCTGACCCACCCAAAGATAAAATTCTCTTTTCTCCCAAACTCATTTTGAGAAAATAGAAAATAATATTTACAAATCCCAGAGCCTTAGGTGACCAAGTCTTATCCCCAAGTTGCATATAAAGAAACTCTCAAAACAGAAACTAATTAAAGTCAGAAAAAAAAATTCTGATCTTTATTTCACTCTCTCAAAGAACATTTAAGGAACTCCCCTTCAGAATCCACATTTCTGGGACAGATCAAGCATTTTATAAACAGCAGTTTTGCTTATGTTTTTACATTTATTATTGTTTTATTTTACACACCCTTCCCCCAATTTCCACTTCTACTGGCTCCATGCTGAGACCCTACCTTCCTTAAGTGAAAGCTTCTGTAAAAACACACATCTTATCAGAATCACACAGAAAGCCATTATCAGACAGGAACACAGTTTAAATTCGTTTATCAGATAGGCTTTAATCACTTAACAAAGATGCAAGTAGCAGAACAGTGAAACCCAGTAAGTAGGAAATGATTCCCTGTCCCCCTAAGTGAAGAGCATTCAAGGAGGTGCTTGCAACAGGCTCAAATTCCCTAGTCTAAAAAAAAATCCCTGGAATGACTAATAAGAAAACAATGTACCCATAGTGAGTGTAGTTTCTTCGTATACTGTGTATGTAAAAGAAGATAAATTTGTAGATTTTTATGTCATAAGGCAAGTGATATAATACAAATACAGGTAGTGAAGAGTGTATGTATCTAACATTGACTTACAGAAACAGTTCAATGATTCATTTATTGATAAATATACTTTGACAAGAGGTCAACTCACCAAGAGATAGAAAGGTTGTAGCATTAGCTTTTGAGAACATCCCACTCTTTTTACTCTAAATTCTATAATCATCAAATAGTTTGAGGTTCTCTGCTTTCCCAGCTGTGTGACCTTAGCCAAGTCACTTAAACTTCTGGGCATATCTTTAAACATTCAATAAAAAGGCTAGGTTAGAGCCCTGGCTGGTGTAGCTCAGTGGATTGAGCATGGGCTGGGAACCAAAGGGTCCTGGGTCGATTCCCGGTCAGGGCACATGCCTGGGTTGCAGGCCAGGTCCCCAGTGAGGGCCATGTGAGAGGCAACCATACATTGCTGTTACTCCCTCTCTTTATCCCTCCCTTCTCCTCTCTCTAAAAAATAAATAAATAAAAATTTAAAAAAAATGTTAAAAAAAAAGGCTAGGTTAGATAATTACTACAGGACTTTTAAGTGCTAAGAGTTTGTGTAAATATCATTTGTAATTTTATCTCCTAAGCAGACCAAACCATCAAGAAGAGAGTATAAAAGGGTTAGTTTCAATTCACAAGATATATGTAATATGTCTGTTTTTCTATTTAACCAAGTTGCTACTTCTATTTATCTTTAGTCTGGACTGATAAACCTTCATCACTAGCACAGCATTACCACTCACAATTAATATTATATCATAGTTTAGTGATATAAGAGAGGCAGTAAGGCATAATGATTGAAGAGTATAGGCTCAGCAGTCATATTGCCTGGGTTTGATACCTTTTCACTATTCTCTAGTTGCATGACCTTGGGACAGTTACTGGTGCCCCAGTGGTGTCACCTACACAAAAAGAAATGGGAGAATACCTACTTGATAGGTTACTGTGAGGATTAAGTGAATTAACACTTCAAAATGTTTCAGACAGTTGTACAAGCCATAGCAAGCACTAGTGACCGTTAGCTAAAAATACTAATTAATATCATCATGTCCATTGATCTTCATAAGACTAAACAGATATTTCCAGTGAACCTTCAGAAGAGACAACTAGAAGATAAGACAAGTTGAACTGATTGTCAAAGGTCACCCAATTCAGAAGTGTCTAGTGATGTGAATGGACCCAGGCATTCTAGTTTCCAGTCTAATAATCTCTTCACACACTTTACCTCTCAGGTAAAACCAAAAGCTAGAGTTTGGCCTGGCTGGTTTAGCTCAGTGGATTGAGTGCGGGGTGGGAACCAGAGGGTCCTGGTTCAATTCTCAGTCGGGGCACATGCCTGGGTTGTGGACCAGGTCCCCAGTGAGGGTCATGTGAGAGGCAACCATACATTGCTCTTTCTCCCTCCCTTCTCCTCTCTCTGAAAATAAATAAATAAAATCTTAAAAAAAAAAGCTAGAGTTTGGCCATTACTTGGTATGATTAGCTTCATTCTAGCAGAATCTGTATACTAGATCACATGGTACACTTCAGTTCCCCACCAGTCATGTCAATGTTCTCATTTGAGAACCTGCAAACAGAACTAATAGCTATATAATTTTCTGTATATCAAGCTAGTATTGTACCTCTAGACAGCTGCTTTTACTCTATTTTTCTTTTTCTTTTTTTTATTGTTGTTCAAGTACAATTTTCTCCATTTTCCCTTCACTACTCTCCCCCGCCCCACTGACTCCCCCCTCACCCTCAATCCTACGCCACTTTGGCTTTGTCCATGGGTCCTTTATACATACAGTTGCCCCCTGCTATATTGAGGTTCACTTATTGCAGCTTCACCATATCACAGGTTTTTTAAAAAAAAATCTAATTCTGTATCATGGAGTTTTCACTGTATTGTGGGATTTTGTGGTATATAGGTATTTATAGAATATTTATGATTTTAATTATTTTTGCCTAAAAATTAAAACAATATAAAAATATAAAAAATGTTAATTCAAACATATTAAAAGAATATTGTATCAAAATAAAATACAGTATATATTTCATCAGCGGAGGAATACCGTACTGTACACAATGGAAATGCAGTATGCCACTGCCGCTTGTGCAACTTTGCCAATGTGAGATTGTACACGGCACACTATTGGATGATGGAATGGAAGGCGACCAACCACAACACTGTGTTCTGTATCCTGGGAGCTGATTGGCTCAGTGACGGTAGCAGCTGTCTGTTTGCTCTTCCAAACTGTGCCCATACATTCAGCATCTCTCCTCATCCACTTCACATCGATGTCTGATAGCTACGTGTAGTGTTGCTCTGCGGTGTTGTGTTTTTGTGAAATTTTCATAAAAAATTTGAAATTATTTCAAGCCCTACAATGCCACCCAAATGTTCCGCACCTTCTAAGGCTTCTGGCAGTGAACCCAAGTGCCAGAGGAATATGCTTAACATGTTAAAGGAAGGCAAAGGGTATGTGGCCATAGGCCGCCATTACGGGATCAATGAATCTACTGTTCGCTACATAAAGAAACACGAGAATATTAGGTCTACAGCAACAATGACTTTTAAGCAAAGAGGTGAGTCACTTCCTGCAATAAGGCCATTATGAGCATGGAGTCTGCATTGGCCCTGTGGATAAATGACTGCAGAAAGAAGATCGCTGGGTAACAACACCATCTGGATGAAGGCCAAGAAACTTTATGATAGTTTTGCAGAAAGCACGGATGTTCATGAGGATGATGAGGATGAAGACGAGGATGACAATGCAGAAGTAGGACCGTCGAGTGCTTCTCCCATGAGACCAAGCCCATTCAAGTGCCAGCAAGGGCTGGTTTGACAAATTTCAGAGATGCTTTGGACTCAAGAGCATTTCTCTGCATGGAGAAGCTGCCTCTATCAATATCCACTCACAACCATTGATGGACAAAGACCTGACAGAGATGACAAAGTCAGCAAGTGAAGAAGAAGATGAGGAGCAAGATGAACTATGGGTTGGAGAATAGGAGGAGGTTGTACTAACACTCGATTGTCTTGCAACCATGGTCAGAATGGCCAAAGAACTTCAGCGAGTGGCTGAAGAATGGGACCTTTAGATGTTTTGTTCATTGCACTTTGTAAATACAATCGAGAGTGGCATGTCAGTTTATAAAAACCTTCTCACTCAGAAGAAAAAGTGGCACCAGCAACTCCACATAACTATGTTCACCACTCAGACAAAGAGATCAGTTACACCTATGCCTTTAGTGGAAATAGAAGTTATGGCCCAGGGCGAAGATACTGCACCATCTGATGAAGTGCCTGATGAAGTGGTGCCTTCAGAAGAGCTGTAATGCTCTTCTTGGCTGTGTAGTACATTCATCTCATCATCATCACCTTCATCACCATCAGTACTGCACAGCTACATAATTCATGATCTTCATCATTCAAGTTGTAGTATACTTCACTGGTGAGTACCCATATAGAATTTCATATGTTGTCACGAATTCTGACCAGCAGGATTCATGTTGCCATGCTGAATGTAAATAATTTTACACATAATATACTGGACTAGAAATTCCAGGACTATGTGTCCCCCCCATCATCATCTTGGACAGGCCTCAAGCACCGTGCCTACCGGCCTTTTATTGCTGTTCTCCAGGACATTACATCAGAATGGTACCCATTAACCATGTGTAGATTGTAGATTCACTTTAGGTGGTAGACAGCCTGGAAGGCACATCAAAAGGATTATGCAAAGACAAAAAGTATGGCTGAATTTTGAAAGTATTAGTATCGGTCTAAGGAAGCTAGTTAAGCATTAGCATTTGTTCTTTTGATCCAGGGAGAGACAGATTTTTAGCAAGAGCAAGACTTAACTCTAGGAAATATGTCATCCTGATTTACCCACAGGAAATCCTGCTGTCACACATGTGGGGCTTGCTTGCCAACCCATGTTCCACGGGAGTTTTTCTCACGTGAAATATTAGAGCTACATTTCCCACTGTGGGATGCATGGATTTCCTTTAATATGTTGTTAAAATTATGTGGGTTTAAGAATGTAGAAAGTGTTTGAGAACATATTAAGTGTTTATAAGAGTGTGGGAAAGGTTAATAAGAGAGTGGGAAAGGTTTATAGGAGTGTGGGAAGGGTTTATAAAGCCTTAAAATATAAATAATATAAATAATATAAATAATATAAATAATAATATAATATAAATAATAAAATAAATATAACGCCCGTACTTCGTGGATTTTCACCTATCTTGGGGGTCTCTGGAACATAACTCCTGTGATAGGCGAGGGATCACTGTATTCCTTGATGACCCTACCCCTTCTTTCTCTCATTATCCACCTCCCCCTCCCCCCTGGTTACTGTCAGTTTGTTCTTTATTTCAATGTCTCTAGTTATATTTTGCTTGCTTGTTTACTTTGTTGATTAGGTTCCACCCTCACTTTTTTCACTTAGCATAATACTCTCCAGATCCATCCATGCTGTCATGAAAGGCAGGAGCTCCTTCTTTCTTTTCACTGGAAGTAATTATTCTCTCTTTTAATGACCACATCACTTTGCATGTACCTCTTCCATACGGTGTCATTCACTTCCCAGAACATGTTATGGGATCCTTCGCACATATCTTATATGCTCTGCTACTTACTCTTTATGCTCACTCCTTGAGTAAACTATTGCTGTCTTATTCTTTTTGTATATGATTATATACATTATAAATGAATGGATAAATGAATGTATACTTGAAGTACTAAAGTATTTGGGATCAGAATTAAACCTCTGCAGAGACACGGTTTAATTCAGCTCAAGCCAAATTTGAATGGTGAAAATGTACCTGGAACTGAACAATATGTAATAGGTAATCTATAACATGTCATAGTCTCTTATAAAGTTTTGGACACACCAGACATATTCAAGAAGAAGTTATACCTAAGGGAGAAAAATGAAATTATATAAAAGAATACTTGTAGTTCTTAAATTAGAAGACTTTTCCAAAAATACATTTTAAGATAGTTACTTGAAATTTGGAGTACATTTACCTATGGAAACATCGTCATAATTATCTGTTTCTAATATTTGTCCACAATATTTTGCTAGAAAAGTTAAAGATGAAAAGCACTTCAGAATTTATCTGGTCAAACTTTCTCATTTTATAGAAGATACAGTGTGACTTTCTCAACATCACACAGTGAGTGAACTAAAACTAGAGTCTTAATCTCTTGCTTTCCTATTAAGTGTACATTTTAGTAACAGTACTAACTTTAGAAAAAAAGCAATCATAATGACAGTAAAGTGTATTTATATAAATATTTATCAAATACCTGTTATATGGCAGACACTGTGAAAATGACTTTTCACCCAAGCTACAGTCTCAGGCATCACCTGCTCCATCTCCTTTTCCAATCACATCCTACCAAATTTACTGCCCATATATATTCTTCAGATCCATCCCCTTCTCCTCATTCCTACCATCACTTTCTGAGTTCAGGCCATCTCAGCTCTTATCTAGCTGATTATAGCAGTTTTCTATACAACCTCCAAAGTGATTTACCTACAATATATAAAAAACAAACCAGATAATCACATTTTTCTGCTTAAACTCTGTCCATGAGTCCACATTGTCTACCAGATCAAATAAAGCTCCCAAACTTGTTCTACAAAGTTCTCTGTAATGTAACTCCTCTTTATTTCTGTCACTCCTTGCCTCCTATTGTATATTATAGCAATACATACCTGCTGTCCTTTTTTTTTTATGTAGCTAAAATTTTTTTAAAATTATTTTATTGTTGTTCGATTACAGTTGTCTGCATTTACCCTCCCCGCCCCCACCCCAGGCAAACCCACCTCCCTCCCTTGCTTCCCCCCTCCCCCTTGGTTTTGTCCATGTGTCCTTTATAGCAGTTCCTGAATACCCTTGTCCCCCTTCTCCCCTTCCCTCTCCCCTCTGGTTACTGCCAGAATGTTCTAAGCTTCAATGTCTCTGGTTCTATTTTTTTTCTCTGGTTGTATTTTGCTTGCTTACCTCACAAGCATCTTGGCTGTGACTGATCTGAATTCCCCGGTAGCTGATCTGGCCTTGGTGCCTTCGCTCCTGAGTCCTCATACAAAACCTTTTAACATTCCATATAGTAGAGGCTGCATGATGATGTACTCCTTGAACTTGACTTTATCTGGGAAGCACTTTATCTGCCCTTCCATTCTAAATGAAAGCTTTGCTGGATAGATTATTCTTGGTTGTAGGCCCTTGCTTTTCATGATTTGAAATCTCTCTCTCCAGCCCCTTCTTGCTTGGAAGGTCTCCTTTGAGAAATCTGCTGACAGTCTTATGGGAACTCCTTTGTAGGTAACTGTCTCCTTTTCTCTTGCTGCTTCTAAGATTCTCTCCTTATTTTTAATCTTGGGTAATGTCATTATGATGTCCCTTGGTGTGTTCCTCTTTGGGTCCCACTTCTTTGGGGTTCTCTGAGCTTCTTGGATTTCCAGGAAGCCTATTTCCTTTGCCAG
>PVJI01032947.1:0-11713 GCA_004026765.1 Micronycteris hirsuta
ACATCTGTTTTCAGGTCCCTGACCCTTTTCATAACCGCTAGAAGCTGGTCTTCTCATCCCACTGCAACCGGGAAAGTCTTCTGTCTTCGTTAATCGGGGTTCCCCATTGACCTGGTCAACGGTCATTTTCACTCCACTTGCCTTGATGCCAACGTAGAACCCGACCAGACCTTTGATGCATGAAGACTTTTCTCCCTCGGCTCTCCTGGTGCTGCCATACCGGCATACTGTTGCTCCTACAGCCGGTGGTTACTGAGCCATCCCGTGACATTTACGCAGCTCGAAACTAAGGACTATGTGATCACGCATTTAAAATCCAGCAGGACACGTGTTGGAGTCGACGCTCCATGTGCATCTGTCGAAGGAACCGGCCAGTGGTGAGTGACGGCTGAACTGCCACCAGATGCGAGTCGGAGGCACTGACAACGAACCGGCGTTGACACACACAGACGCCCACCCCCTCGGCAACTACCCTGATGTATCGTGCAATCCTGTGCACCAGCGGGACGTTTGGGAGAAAAGCTGACTTCAGAGAAAGTGGTGCCGTTTTCTTTATTTACATGAACCGTATGGAGGAGATTTCCATTTCAACTGTAACGGGTGCGAGCTACAGACGCTGCACTTTGGACATGTAACGCCCACCCCCTCCTTCCTCAAGGTGTGATCTCACCTAGGGACTCGCAGCAGAAACAGGTTTGGAGGGGGGCTTCCTCTGCCTCCTCCCACAGTGGTGTTTCCATCTGCACGCATCTGTCATCGTCACATCTGCATGAGGGACTGGGGCCCACCGCGAGCCCCGGGGTCCTGCTCTCTCCCACGTTCCTGAGAAGGTTGTGCATCTGCCATCTTTCCTGGTGGATCACCCAGCTTCTTCTGCGAACCTCCTTCCCACTCGCCCCCTCCACATGCACTCGGGGCGCTTCTATCTTTACCAAGTCACCTTTCGACCCAAATTCCTCCGCTAGCTGCCACCTTGCTGATGTGCTCACGCCCGCACATCCTCGAGGGGTGTGTCCCAATCCCCACTCCTCCCCGCTGCCTGCATCGCCCCACCTCGCCGCCACTGGGAGTGCCCTTCACCAGTCACAGCATTTCCTGCCTCAGCACTGGCCCACCCGTTCACAAAAGCCTTTTCCCTTCAGTCCTGGGGCGTGTTTGTGGGGCTTCTTTCTGCCACCCCAGCTGCTCATTCCCCTTGGTTGCTTGCACCTCTTTCTGACTGGCTGGCCTCTTCTCTACCCGGTAGGGAGATACTTGGTCTTTAGAGCATCCTTGAGAAAACCAGTTCTAGGGTCCTTGGTACCATCGATGTGCAGGAAGCCCCGCCTGTTAATTCTTACCCTAATGTCTGTTCGGAGCCCCAACAAATGCATCCAAGACCCAGCTCAGCACCTGCACACAGATGAGCATGAACACCTCACAGTCCACGTGTCCGAACCCCTCATCATCCCCCCATCACACGCATGCACACACGGGCACATGCACACGGCTGCTTAGTCAGGAGAAAGAGAAAAACTCAGAACCTCCAAAAATAGAGATTTCGCTTAACATAAGCAGCAAAACCTCCAGCATAATGCGATTTAATCCCGGGCTAAGCTCCCGAGCGCACTGCGACGCCAGAGCCCTGCTTCCAGCAGCCCCGTGCACTGGGGTTTTCTGGGGGCCGTCCGAGGGCTGAGCCTGGCATGCGCCCCCATGAGCCGCCATGGCCAAGGTAATCTGACAGCGTGCCCCGGTCATCTCAGATTTCTGGAGCACAGGCACGTCCCCAAGGGCCAGCTGGGAGCCCTGAATAAGTAGGACTTGGCCTGTGCGCCTGGAAATAGCTCCAGAAATAAGCCCCAGCCGGTGCTCGTGATCGCCGTCAATCACGCGGACACCACCGACAGTGCGCAGGCAGGTAGTGGGCGGGAGACGCGACTTTCCTGTTTCCACCGCTTCCACTGGAGTCCAGGTTGCCCGAGGAAGACAGAGCTGACGGAGACGTGGCCTGTCCCACGGGCTCTCCAGTGGCAGCTCAGACTCAGAACAGCGGGCTCTGGGGGCCGCTGCGCACTCCCCTGCACCGCCCTGGGTCTGCCTCCACACCCCCAGCGGTTCGGAAAGCATCTCCACATAACAAAGGAGAAAAATAAATTATGCAATTAGCAATATTGGTCTGTTTTCTTATTACCCATAACAGCTTTATATTAAAATCATCTGTCTTTGCCGCTTTAGAGCCCTAATGGCAATACATCCGTAGGAACCTCTGCTCCGATGACTTTGAACACATCGCTCGTGTCCTGCTTCTCGGTAAAATTATGTTTATTCGGCTCCTGAGTGCAATAGGTAATATATTACCAATGACGCCGGTGAACGCGAGTCACGTGACTTTAGGACGCTCCTCCCAGGCCTCGCAGCCTCCCCGCAGCTTCCCAGCCGGCCCTTCGCTCTCCGCCCCCGGGGCGGGGTCTGGGTTCCGCCCCCTTCCCGGAGGCGGCTGAGCGGCTGCGCCTCTGGACCCCAGGCTGACCTCGGCGTGCACTCCCACACAGACACACGCTGCGCCTCGTTAAAACGGTTTCGGCGGCGTGACCCACCGATCTACCCAGTGTGCCCGAGAGAAGCCTTAAAACTCACGTAGCTATGAACCTTATTTTATATCCAGTTCCCTTTTCCAGGTTAGCATGGACTTTGGCTCTTGCGATGCCTCCACTTGAGAGCAAAAGGTAGGCAATTATCGGAAAACACATTCCTGTTCCCTCCACTTTGAGCACTACTCAGAAAGCCAGTGGCTTTTCTCACCCAGTTCAAGCCCAGAAGCGCTGATGTGGGAATCCGTCTTAATTGTTCTGTCCTTGTTCCCTCCGCTTTTACCCAGTAGGGTATACACAGTGATTTTCTTACAAACACCGTTCAAAATGGTTATGAAAACGAGTAATTCTTTCTCAAATCCCCAGAGTTGACATCGGCTCCAGAATTAAGTGCCCCTTCTCCCAACCGCTTCTTGGTCCTGGAAAGATTCACCCGGGACCATTGCTCCTGCCCCCCAGACATTTGGGACAGGGAGCCCTGGAGTCACACGGGGAATGGGAAGACACCCAGGTGGAGCGTCACCCGTTTGTGCTGTGACAGAGAAGCTCCTGGACGCAACAGAGGACACCCCTTGGGTGTGTTTGTTGAAGCTGTCGGAAGGCAAAGACTCAGGAATGGCTGACATGTCTGGAGAAGTGACTGCACCGGGTGGCGACCTCGTCACTTATGTCACAACACAGAACACGCCGGGCCTCACCGCTGGTGCGTCTCAGCAGTGGGCTTCATGCGCCGCCCTGGCCCCGACCCTGCCCTGTCACCGGGCAGCTCATCCTACCTGTGCACTTGGCCTTCGTTCTGCTTCCAGACACAAGCGAGACCAGGGCCTCTCAGCTGCAGTCGCCCCAGTGGGCCACCGCAGAAGACGCAAAGCGAACAGAAGGTCGTTGCAAAACAAGTCTTACGCCAGCGTGCTTCTGCAGACCGGCGGCAGTTCCCGCGCAGGGATGCGGTTGAGAGGACATGTCTCTTAGCTCATCTCAGCAACTCATCTGAGCCACAGCCGGACCCAGCCGAGGGCAATCTGATTGTCACCTGCTGCCATCCGACCTGTGCCGGGACGTGGCTCCTGACTCAGCCCACACACCTGCTCGCTAGGATTCCCCACGGACATCCCCAGATGCTTCCTTTCTCTCGCCTGCGGCGTGAAGAAGGCAGGCCCATCCTACTGACAGATCGTTAACTGAGAACCTTCTTCCCTGCCCACTGTCGCAGAGTGACATAAAGGCCATAAGGGAGACCTTTCTCTCAGAGGAGACGTGTTACTGTATCGCGCCCACGGGTGATTGTGAGGCATCTAAATGCTGGTCCTCCCGCGTGGATCCTGCTTTCGAATCACAGCTAAGGACCTGACTCTCTCCTACTGCCACTGTGCCAGCCGGGCCCCTCTAGAGGTCACGTGCATCGTGCCACGGATGCCTCTGGCCGCCACCGACGCATGGCATCAGTAGAGTTGTTTCAGGATGCTCCAGCAGGCCCGGCAGGACAATTTTTAAAAAAGATTTTTTTGAGCAAAGATTTTTTTTTAAAGCATCCTCAAGGCGCAAACAGAGGCACGTGGGAAGTTTATAGCCACGGGAGGGTCTCCCGTAGGTCAGGTGTTTGTGCTTGGGGGGAAAACGGGCCCCCTGGGGGCTGAGGGTGTCGGTGAACACCCCACACCTGCTGGCACACGTCTCTGCCCGTGACCCCAGGAGAGACACCTACGTCACTTCCCTCTGGGTGGTCTCCCACCCAGTGGTCAGAGCCCCGGCGATGAAGGGCCACCCTCTTTTGAATTTCTGCTTTTCTGCTCCCAATTGACATGGCCTTCGACGAATACCTGACTGGAACTCACTTTTCTCTTATCTTCCCAATGAGTTGTGAAAATTCCATTAGAGAGTGAGCGCCCAGTGCTCCGATGGCAGCTCAGCCCACGTCAGGGGCCCACAGACACAGGTTTGCAGCGATTTCTCCAGTTGTTACTCTCCCAGGGGCTCCAAGGGGCAGCGGCCGCTCAGAGGCCTGATTCTCAGGGGCCCTGGATATTCAGGGGGTCAGACTGGATATTCTGTCACAAGGTAGAACCCCCAGGGAACCCCTGAGGGGAGCACACCCCGGTTCCTCTCCAGCCCAGGGAGTCTCCGTGCCTGCTGCCCCCCCGCTTGCACACACACCTCAGAGTAACTGCAGCTTGTCCTCGGAGCAGAATCCCCGCCACGCCCTCAGGAGGAGAGGACGCCCTGCCTGGAGCACGGCTCGCGGGGTCCGTGGTTAGAGCGACTCTGGAAGAGGTGCCCGGGCTGCGTGCTGACTGACGGCATGGAGGGTGAGTTCTAAGAGTCAGACTGATGCCCAACAGCCGCAGGCCGGGGCTGAGGCCCCACACACGCATCGCTCATGGCAGGAATGTGCAGAATTGCCCCTGTCTCTCCTCATACGCACTGAAGGGTGGTGACTTTGCGGGCCGGCCTTGGCTCAGCGCATGCGTTCACCCTGTGGACCTGACCTGCTCCTGCCATGCACTGGCCCCTCACCCTTGGCTGGAGGCACTTCCCACACACAACGCCGAGACCTGCGCAGTGATTACATGATGCCGACTTCAACAGGCTCCTGAGACACCGCGCCACACCGTTACTGAAGTGTGTGTGCCCTGAGAGCTCAGCGTCACCGTGCACAGCCGGCCCGGAGGATGTTATCGAGGAACAGAGGGAAATCTGAATGACCACATTTAGAGAATTCACATAAGATTAAGCTTTGATATTTTCTAATTATAATTTTTATTAAACACGCAATGTGTATTTTATAGCATCTCCTGTTTCATTATGGTTCTGAAGGTGCCTATAAGATCCCCTGACTGAATGCTTTTCTTTTGAAGACTGTGGCCCTATGTCGAAACTGAGGTTTTTTATTACTTTTCCAGCACAAACGGTCGACCTGGCACTGGCTGTATGGGATCCGATCCGCGGTCTCCTGGGATGTGCATAGTTGCTGCTCGGAGGGACACGCGGGATGATACCTGAGCACAGCGGGGGCCTGAGGACCAAGGTCTGGGGCCGGAGATGTCTGATCCGAACACTGTTTTGGCTGCTTGCCCGTGGGTCCGATGTGAGAACTTTCCTAACCTCTTTCAATCGTTTTCCTCGTCTATGAAATGGCAACAGCTTCTGCAGAAGGATGTTCAAGGTTAGAGCGAAATCTGATGCAGATTCGTTGCTCTACTGGCTCAGTCATTCTGAATGTGATGGCCACACAGCACACAGGCTCACTCCACGGCGTCTACCACCCCCACTGACTAGTGCAGTGAAGTCGTCATTGTTCACGCATGTGCATTCCAGCCCACGCTCCTCGGCTGCCAGGTCACATCAATGCCGTGCGAACCATTCTTGTTCCATTAACAATGGCTGGACTTTTCCTGGACAGAACTCATATATTGGCCCATAAATAATAAGAGATGATAACTGTCATTTAATTGGGTCCCATGTCATAGATCCAACCAAGGCGTTTGGACTTGACTTTCTAGAGAAGTCTATGAAGGGATTCTGAACCTGGGAGGGACATAATCGAGCCCCCCCACCCCGCCCAAGAGACCTCTGTTACCTGCCTGGACTTGCATGTGGAGAAGAAGCTCCAGGAGCTGGTTCTCAAAGTGGGTGTGGGGGGTAGTCCAGCAGTGTAGGCATCCCCTGGGGGCCTGTTGGCGGGGCCTGTCCTCGGCAAACTGCACCAGCATCTCTGGGATTGGGCTCCAACTGGGTGTTAGACACGTCCCCCCAGGATACCAAGGACTGAGGACCACTGCGTAGTGGATGCAAATGCCGAGTTGCCAAGCTTAGGAGAAGCAGAGGCTTCGGGGGTGCCTTGGTGGCACGGCCTGGCCCTGGGCCGGCTTTGTGCACCAGGCTGGGCAGGTGGAAGCCCAGCCACTGCTCGCAGTCCCTGCGAAAGCGCCGAGGACACTTTCCCCGGGAGGGCAGCACTGTGTGTTAGGTTGGTTTAAATCGGTCAGTCGGGTATTATTAATCTTCTTTCTGGGTCTTGTCCACCTTGTGCACAAAGGAACACGACCTCCCTGCACTTGGCTGTGGGTGAGAAGCAAGCACTCAGATCACGGAGAAGGACGTGTTGCCTTTCACGGAGCACGCTGGCTACGCGTTTGCCGATCATGGATAATTGTTTAAATGGAAGGACTCTTTCTTAATCTCTCACAAAATATCAAGGAAACTTCCCCAGCTCCCCACAGGGGTCCAGGTGGACATGAACTCTGTGGAGAAGCAAACACAGAGAAGGTCAGGCCCCAGGACGGACTCTCACGGAAGGGCGCACACGCATGCAGCGCAGCCTGCATTTCATTGACACGAAAGGTCAGGCGTTAGAAATCCATTCAGAGATGATTTAATTCCTAGCTCTCCACAGTGTGCTTCACAGAAGCAGCTTTGGGATCACCAGTGAGCTTCTTAGACATGCTGGACCTCAGAACTACGGTTTTAAATCTGCATTTTGATACAGTCAGGGGGACACTCCCGTACACACTCAAGTCCAAGAAGCACTAACCCAGGCTCATTATAGTAAAACGATTAGCAGGTATCCGCCCACTCTTCCCTAGAGCCTGGCTGTGTGACTTTGTGACGCAAGGAAAGACAGCCCTTCCCCAAAGAACTTAGAATCTTTCGGGGAAGAAAAGACAGCGTTAAGTGATCTCATAGTTTGGCTCCTATGATGCAGGCCATGTTTCAGAATGAAGCATAATTCCGGTTCTCAGGAAACAGGTATTGGAGCAAAGTAGACAAAATATTTATACCAATATTAAAAGGCAGAACTGCCCCATTGTCTATAAGACTTGTGAACCAACTGATTTCAGAATGAGGACACCAGGCCTGCTGGGCAATCAGTTGAGGGAAGGGGCATTCAGGCCACATCAGGGACACAGGTAGGAAGGACGTCAGCTGTGGGGTTGAAGGACGGGGTGTCCCAGGTTCCAAGTTCAGCCCAAAAGAAATAGCGAACCCAAGGGTGTGTAGCGGGTAGATGTTTCCCGTCCTGTGCAGGTAGAGAGAGCCAAAGACTACGTCACACACAAGACCACCTGGACGTCCCAGCAGCCCCTGGACATTAAACGAAGAAGAGTGAGCAGGACGCTCAGCTGTGGACTCAACAAGGAGGCAGTAAATCCCATGACCGGAACGATGGCAAAGGCCTGTGGTTGTCACTTAGGATGTTGTGACTGATGGACAATAGTTCCTGGTCAGGCAGGCGGTCAGGGCTAAGTTCCAGATGGGAAGGACTCTGTGACTTGACATGTTGCCCAAACTTGCTAAACACAGCAGCGCGCCATGCAGAGAAAAAGGCGCCGGAGCAAAGTGATGATAATCTGCAAGTTCAAACTCCGACAGAGGATAAGATGCCAGCGAACACTGAGTGGATCTGCGGGTCCTCCTGATATCGCTACCACGCGGGCTTCCTGGTCATACTGTCCTACATGATTTTTACGGCGGTATTTCTTCAGTACTCATGGTCTGGCCTATGAACGGGTATGGGGATCCGGTGACGAGGTGACGGTTACTTTGCTGAACCCTGTAGGCTGAGCAATTAGTTCAAGCTGCACAGGCTATTTTTATCTTGAATGTTCTAAAAGCCGTACGGGCTGCAGAACCATCACTGACCAGATGTACCGGGGACTGAACCGAGGGGTAAGCAGGTGGCCTGGAGCACCACCTCCCAGGGAGGAAAGTTCTCGAACAGGTTCCCAAGGACACCAGTGGAAGCCCTCCATCCGGGGAAGCAGGCCAGCCTCAGTGGTGCTGACGGCGGCTGCAAGGTCCCCGCCAGGGGCTCAAAGAATGCTGTTCTAATGAAAGAGCAAACGGAAAGAATTGTAGGACCGCTAAGGAGAACGCACAAGGTGCTCAGCTGGCCACAGGCTGCTGGGGTCCAGGGCCAGCCCTCGGCTCCGGTGAAAACCCAGAGTGAAGGTCAGAGGTTGGAGGAAAGAGCGATCGGTGGACGGAGAGACGGATGAAAAGAAGGTCGGTTATGGCTACTGCCCGTTTAATACCTAAGACGGGCCAGACGTAGTGTGAGGTAAATGCACACTCATAACGCCTCGCGAAGCAGCCAGCCTCACTTCATTCGATGAGAAAATCGCGCCTTAGGGAGGCTGGATAATGTGGTGCGGGTGACGCTTCTATTTTCTAAATGGCGAAGCCAAGATTCCACCCCGACACCCCTTTCTGGGCAGTGGCCCGAGTGGCAGGAGTGGCAGTAGGGCAGTTCGGGGTGGGGGGGGCAAGAGGTAAGCAGCTCGGGGCCCCGAGAGGAGCCACTTTGACCTCGGGCTGCTGGGAGAGAGTCGAGGGGGGCCCTGAGGTCTTGCAGTCACGACTGTTCGCATTATCGGTGGTAATGCCGCCGCCTCAGTTGGGGGCTGTCTCCGACTTCTGCCATCGGAACGCTTCACAGTGAGGTCAGGTCGCCTTTACAGAACGGAGAGACCATAGTGTGACATCACTGCAACTTGTACAAAAAAAAACCTGGGAAAAGCAGCACAGAACAAAATCAACACAATGAGGAATAGAAGGGGAAAGAGGCAGCACCAAGAAAAGCACCCACTTGAAACCATCCTGGCGTCGGAATTCTGGGTGTCTCGTCCTGTCGCTTAGAGCCACGTGTTTTCCAAGGTATCCAGAATAATCGGGGGGAAAAGCGCCGGAGGACAGAACGAGGAGCTCTGGGATGCTGGGAGGCAGCGCTGACTGTGCTCCCAGGTCTCAGGAGCCTCACCCAGCCCAGGGCGGTGCCAGGCTCTACGCTGGCTCACCCTCCTCCCAGCACACCCAGCCTCACTGTGGACAGCTGTGCAACCGCCCGCAGGTCCAGCGTCGAACAGAATCAGCCGCTGGCCACTGCCGCGGTCCCTGGACTCGCTCAGAGGGGCCCGGCGCCGGTCCACCCCGGTGGCTCCGCGGCTCCAGCACAGGGGTGTGCCCGAGCTCACGGAAAAGACCACCGTGCCAGCCGCAGCCGGGGCAGCGCCCTGTCCCCCTCCCCGAGGCTGGCTTTCTGCGTCCAGCTCCGGTGCTGCTGTAGCAGAGGCACCTCCTGGGGGACAAGTCCGTCCTCAGACTGAGACCGAACGTGCATGAGTGCAGATCATCGCGACGGGGACGGGGATGGGCTCAGGAGAGACGCTGGCCTCCACTGGGAATCGAGAAACTGTGAGGGGGCATGGGTGGAGCCTGGGGCACAGTTTCACACGCTGTTACTGATGCAGAAAAAAGGGGTCCAGGCCAGGACCCTCACTAACACTGGAGAAGAACGCCATTCATTATTTGAATCAAAACCGTCACTGGGCGGGAAGTGACTAGTGATTTGGCCGCTGTCACAGGGGAGCGCGTGCATTTCTCAGGGGCTCCGCCCGCATTCACAACTCTCCGCGAAAGTACACGTGCTTTAAGCTTGGACTCCGGGTTAGAAAAGAACCTTTATTTCCCCCAAAGTGGTTCTTGAAACTCCCCCCGTTACCAGAGGAATGAGAACAATGAAGGCAAGACCAGTGACAGCTGCGAACCCTGAAGAACGGCCATGCTCCAGACGGGCTCCGGCTCCCCAGGCATCTCCTCACCGAATCCCCCCGGAGCCTCCCACGCACGGGGATGCGGGAGAAAGCGAGCAGACACGCAGACACGCAGACACGCCCAAGGGGAGCAGGCGGCCCCGCCGCGGTGGCTGCAGAGATGCGGGAGGACAGAGAGGGTGGGGCTGAGAGCCGCCCCAGCAGCTCCACAGCCTTGGGCCGGGGGGAGGCCCCCCACCCCAGGGAGTCGAGTTATTAAGATTTCACATTAAAAAACCCCATGTTGAGTCCATCCTCAGCATGGGTTTGGGAGTCAGGACTTGGAAGCAAGAAACGGAATCACAGGACAACAGGTGTGAAGTTACAGGGGAGCTCCGCTGGCCAAAGGGCTGGGTCTGCTGCCGCCTCTGGACCCCAGTCCCGGACGGCGCCACCTGACAGCCCCCGAGCAGCCCCGACCCCTGCCCCCTCACCCTGCCCGACCGCGCAGACGCTCGGCTCCTCCTCAGCCCCCAGCGTCACAGAAGCCACCTTCCCGTCTGGTGCCTCAGCCTCCCTCCCAGACCTCTTCCCTCCAACATCACTGGCCTTGGTCCACATCACCCCCGTGAGGCCACATTGTCACTACCCTGCCGATGGTGAGGCCCTTCCCGCTGTGCCCAGCCCCTTGGGACAGCGCGAACTGCCAGCCTCTGCTGCCCACAAGTCACAGCGCCAGCCGATCCCACCCAGGACATGCTGACCTGGTGGCCATTCTCCCAATGGGTCGCGCTTCGGGTGGCCCACGGGCTCTTCTCGGGGCCTGCCCGGCAAACCCCCATCTTCTGAAGTGGCTTCCCTCTTGGAGGGGCTGCTCGGAAGGCCCTCCCTTAGCGGGCCCACCTGCCTGCTCTGCCTCACGCTGGTGACAACTGTCCCTCGCTCTCCCACCCCGGCCGCACACCTCTGACATCCCTGGGGATCTTTGCACCCCGATACCCACAAGGGTCCAGGCGGTATTTTAACAGAAGGGGAGCCCTGTCCTGTGTGCTCCATGCTGCAGCGACCTCCCAGTGCGCTCCAGTGTCCCTGGAGCATGGGACACACTCGAGCACTAAAGCCTGGGCATGCTCCTCGGCCCTGTCAGCTCTGCTTTTCCACAGGAACGTCACGGGGGCCGAGGTCCGCAAGTCACATCAACAGCTTCAATCACAGTATCCCCGATGGTGCCCAGCCGAGCATGTCCCATCGGCTTGGTCCCGAGCAACCCATAAATACTTGATGACCCACTGATTTAATTTAGGGCTGGTGTTAAGTTGGCGCCGGGGTGTGAGGCACCTGCTTTTTCATTTTTCTCCGCTGGCAAAATCGCAGCCAAGCACTCGGATGGTTCTGCCCAGCACTTCACGCAGCTGTGCATTCTGAACTGTGGGCAGGAGACAGGTGGGCAGTCACCAGGAGAAGTTGTGGATTTAAAACGGTGAGCGGATGCACCTTTGAATAAATAAACAGCGAGCCTTGTGCGACCTTTACGTCTTCCTGTTTCGGGTCAGGGAGATGCGTGTGCCCTGCCGTCCCCTGACCCCGTGTGGTGCGGCCGCGACACTCAGC
>PVJI01032948.1:0-11702 GCA_004026765.1 Micronycteris hirsuta
AAGTGCTCTCTCTTCAAGTATTTGAAAGACTCCACCTCAGGTTGGGTGAATGCCTGCTCAAACATCTCAAGCAGAAGTCAAAGACAAAGAGAAGCTGAAGTTGATAGGCTGAGGACCAGTGGCATGTCAGAAGTCAGGAAGAAAGTGACCATGGTTATGACTTTTAAGCCTTGGGTCAAATAATTTTTTTTTCAATCTGAGGTGAAGCCTAATGTCATTGACTTTCTCTCTGGCTTGCAAGCCTGATCTTATGTCAGAACAACTGAGCCCTGTGTTCTGCCATATTCTGTCCATACCATGCATGAGTCAGGAGTAAGAGATGAGGCCAACACTTAGTGCCTGCTCCAGAGTTTATTGGAGACCTGGGGAATTCATGTGTGATCTTAACCCATCCCCCTTTCCAGTGTTCTGTTCTCTTCTCACTGGGGTTCTCTTCCACTCATTCCCCTAGGCAAGGTTCGATTTTACTCTTAATGTAAAATTTTAATTGGTCATTTTTTTTCTTCCGTCTACTCTCACCTATATTGTACAATATAGAAATGTGTATGACACTTTCCTCTAGATGCTAATCCAGGTGCTAAATATATTTGCCATTTCATATTATGTTAGGAGAGTAGTATGGAGATAAATGTATAAAGTCAAATTGTCACATTGATCTAAATAAAAACCTTTAAATCACTGGAAACATAAAATATTGTCAGGTGACTAATTTTGTGATAGGATAAAACCAGGTTGAAAAAAACAAATGTTTGTTTTTTAATTTAAATGTCATGGATTTTGCTGGGATCCATTTTTTGCTTTATCTCAGGAAGGTAAAAATTACAGGCATAAAATGGATGGAAGAAGGGCAGTGATAGAATTGGTTCTATTTTTTAATTCCTTCATTTTTATCTATATGACTTAATTCCCCTAAGTTTAGTTAAACTTCGAAAGTTTTTTATCTAAAAAAAATGGGTAAAATAGCTGAACTTCTTGCCTCATAATGTTATTTTAGGGAGTGTTGTAGGTAAGATTTGACCAAAAGGAGACTCTCATGAACCATACAAAGTGTCAGAGAAACTGAAGAGTTAATTCTGGGAAATTATTTAGGATAATCTCAGAATCCCATTCCATTCCAAGTACCAGAGATCCAGGAATTTTAATTGCTGCACCAAACAACATAGGAAACTGCTTTTTTCTGGGATGTAATTTATTGTGAAAACCCATAGTCCTGGTGGTCAAAACTAATGAAGAGAGCCAAAGCTGTTGGCAAAACTTGAACAAAACATGGGCCATACCCACATGACCGCTTCCAGTTTTGCTCCAGAAAGATGGACCTGCTTTGCTCATTTGAACCTTATAACTATCTCATCATAAAATAGCTTTCAAAGCTTCAATCGTCTGGCCAAAGTAAAGTAAATTTAACAGGGCTGACTGTAGAGATGATCACCTTATTTATTTTCAAGTAATGGTTTATTGAAGTTAATTATTCTTTCCTTCTCATAAAACCCCATATAAATACCTTATGTCAATGTTATTTATAAATGTTGATTATAATCTAATAGAAGACCCTGTAGTCCCTCATAGAACCTGATACATTACTTGGGAATAGTAGATGATCTCAAAATTTGGAACTGAATTGAATCCTCTATAAATTTAAAAGATTATTTTATATAATTTTAAAATTATTTACTGTTATTTACTGATGGCATTTTAAAACAACTCACTATTTAAAAAACAATTTTATAACTCCTTAAAAATGTATGCATACACTCATCACATGCCTTACCAATTCATATATAAATCATATGCCTTACCACTCTTAGATTTTTACCTAATAAAAATATATGTCCATATAATGATTAATACAAAGAGTCTATAGCACTTTCTTCATAATTAGCAAGTATTGAAAATAACCCAAAATTTCTATCTACTAATGAAAAAACAAATTGTGATATTTTCATACAATGGAATACTATGCAGCAATTAAAGAGGAAGAAAGAACTACTGATACATGCAAAGGCACACATGAATTACTAAAGCAACATGCTAAGTCAAAAAACCCAGATACCAAAGACCTGAATCTTTATGATTCCATTTGTGAAGAATCCTAGAAAAGAGAAACTCTAGTAGCGAAGACTAAATCAGTGGTTGCTAGGTGCCAGATGTGGGAGAAGAGACTAACTGCAAAGGGCACAAGGGAAGTTGCCTGGGTGATAAGAATGTCCCATATCTGGATTATGGTAACAGTTTCACAACTATATGACATAGAGTTGTCAAAGCTTATAAAATGGTACACTTAAAATAGGTAAACTTTATTGTATGTAAATCCTAAATACAGCAGATTTTAAAATAATAGCAATAAACTTTGTTTTTGACAAGTATTAAATGGTATATTTTCTAGGTTAATATAGTTTTATAACTTTTTTTACAAAAACATTTATTATCCCAAGTTGCACATGATTTCCCACATGCTTTCAAATGATACGATGCTGGGAACAATTACAAAATTGTATTTTCATCTGAGCAGGATCAATTGCTTTTCCTTTAAAAATTACCAGTGAGATGTAAATAAAGCCTTTGTATTTTCCTGGGAGAGAGAGAGAGACAGAGAGAGAGAGAGAGAGAGAGAGAGAGGGAGATAAGAGAGACAGACTAAGTAATAGATTATATAGAAAGCATCAGAGGACCAGAGATAAAAAGATAAAAGAAATTCTATACCTAAAGTAAAGAAAACTAAAGAAATAAAGAAATACTAAACAAGATTCTTTGGCCATTTTTTAATATTATTGACATGTAAGTTTGAGGCTTAATACACATGTATGTCACAAAATGACTGTCACGATAGATTTAGTTAACACCTCTATCTTCTCACACAATTACATTTTTAAGGTGATAATAAACTTTGAGATCTACTCTCTTAACAACTAAATATATAATACAGTGTTGTTAATTATAGTCACCAAACTGTTCATTAGATTCCCCAGAATTTATTCAGCTGTAACAGTTTGTACCCTTTAACTAATATCTCCCTAGTTCCCCCACCTACTCCCAGCCTCTGCCAACTACCATTCTACTCTCTATTTTTATGAGTTTAGCTCTTTTACATTCCACATATAAGTGAGAACATACCAGATTTGTTTTTCTCTATCTGATTTATTTCACTTTGCATAATGCCATCATGGTCCATTCATGTTGTTGCAAAAAAGAAGGCTCTCCTTCTTTTTATGGCTGTATATTATTCCATTTCACGCTTTCTTTATCCATTGGTGGACACAGGTTGTTTCCATGTCTGAGCTATTGTAAATAATGCTGAAATGAATGTTGGCAGGCAGATATCTCCTTAAGATTATGTTTTCATTTACTTTGGATATAAACTCAAAAGTAGAATTGTTAGGTCATAGGGTAGTTGTATTTTTAATTTTTTGTGGGATCTCCATGTTTTCCATAACGACAAAAGTTTCCTTTTCTCTATAGCCTCATCAATCTGCACTGTCCCATCTCTTCTTTAAAATTAAATTTATTGGAGTAACAATGGTTAATAAAATTACATAGGTTTCAATGTACAGTTCTATGATACATCATCTGTATATCGCATTGTGTGTCCACTACCCAAAGGTGGACACACAATCCTCCTTCTCTCTCATAACCACCATACTGCTGTGTCCAGGAGTTTTTGCTTCTTTGTTTTTCTTGTTTGTTTGTTGCTTTCAGTTTTCTCTCCAACATATAAGTAAAATCATCTGGTTAACTTTTGCTGTTTAACTTATTTCTCTTAGCATAATATACTCAAGATCCATCTATGTTGTTGCAAATGGCAGTATTTCATCTTTTCTTATGGCTGGGTTGTAGTCTGTTGTATATATGTACCACATCTTCTTTATCCAATTATCCAGGGAAGGACACATCAGATGTTTCCATGTCTTGGCCATCACCGATAATGTTGCAAGGAACGTAGGGGTGCATATATCTTTGAAAATGTTTTCGAATTTTTCAGATAGATACCCAAAAGAGGGGTTTCTGGGTCATATGGTAACTCTATTAATTTTTTAAACCCCATGCAAAGATACATTTATTGACTTCAGAGAGAGAGGATGGGAGGGAGATAGAGAGAGACACTGATATGAGAGATAAACATTAATTGGTTGCTTCCCATGCGAGTCCCGGCACTGGGACCAAACCAGCAACCTAGGCATGTGTCCTGACCAAGAATTGAACCCACAGCCTTTCAGTGCATGGGGCAATGCTCCAACCAACTATGCACATCAAGCTAGGGCTCTATCAATTTTCTGAGGAGCCTCCTTACTCTTTTCCATGGTGACTGAACCAGTTTACATTCCCACCAGCAGTGAATGAAGGTTCCTTTTCCTCTACATCCTCTCTTAAACTTATTACCTATCTTATTGATAACAGCTATTCCAATAGGTGTAAGATGGTATATCTTTGTAGTTTTCACTTGCATTTTGATAGTAGCCATTCTAACAGGTATAAGGTGGTATCTCAGTGTGGTTTTGATTTGCATTTTTTGTTGACTAGTGATGTTGAGCATTTTTTGGCTTGTGTCTTCTTTGGAAAAGTGTCTATTAAAGTCCTTGTCTTTTAATTGTTTTTGTTTTGTTTTTCACTTGGGTTGTATGAGTCCTTTATATATATTGAATATTAACCCTTTATCAGAGATAGGGTTTGCAACTCTTTCTTCCATTAGGTAGGTTGTCTTTTCATTTTGCTGATTGTCTCTTTTCCTGTGCAAAAACTTTTTAGTCCCACCTGTATATTTTTGCTTTTGTTATTGGTGCTTTTAGCGTCACATCTCAAATATCTTTGCCAAGATCAATGCCAAGGAATCTTCTCCCTATATTTTCTTCTAATAGTTTTAGAAATTCTAGTCTTATATTTAAGTCTTTAATCCATTTCAAGTTAATTTTTCCGAATGGTGTAAGATAGGGTATTTGCATTCCTCTACACACTGTTGTCCAATTTTCTTATAGGTTACCTCCAATGCTACTACCACTGTAGAGTTAATAAGTGAGAACTACTTTTTCTTATTTTATCAAGTTGTAAGCTGCTACTCTCTACTCTTGACTACATAGAGTGATTTTTATGTAACACCACCTTTTAAAATATTACCCACCTCAATCTATCTGACCCAAATCAATTATTTTCTTGAATCTCCCAAATATTCAACCTCACAAGTAATGAATAAATATTAGTTGAATAAATTAAATAATTAATGAATCTATGTTAACAGTTAACATATATTGAGGCATTCAGTCTACATTCAGTCCATAAGGGAGCATATTTCAAGTACTTTATATAATATAATTACCTTAATCTTTGCAAGAATCCTCTGATATAATTCTCATTTTACGATGAAGGAAGTTGGATAAGGCTGAATAATTTGTTCCACATAAATCTTGCTCTAAGACAGAACAGAAAGATTTACCCCCAGGCAATGTGACACCAAAATTGAACTTGAAACCACCCTACAACACTGTTCCCAGTGCAGGACAGAGGGCTAGTTTTCCCTCATCTGGTGGTACTGGTGTTCCAGTTTGCCTTAGAGGAGGTTGTTTTGATTTCATTGATCTCAGTAAGAAACCTGTGAAAACTTCAAAGCTTCTTGGTCAGCAGCAATTAAAAGTAACCTAGCCTTATCACAGAGGAGTATTTGTGAACATTTTATTTCCAAAGAGGCAATCTACCTAAGAAGAACTAAAAAAAAAAATAAGTTTTTGTTTCCTTTGGCATGCCATTTCTTTAACCAGACTCCTTAATTTGCTGGTCTTATGACCCCTTTAGTAGCAGATACAATTCATTTCTTATGCAGACTGACAAAAAAGGTACACGGTATATGGCACTGCATATCTTGACTTCATTATTTCCTCATAGCAAAGACCTGAAACTGTAATGTGTGAGAAAGAAAAGGTGCCAACGTGACATTTACTACTGCTAATGTGAGGCTGATTAATTCCACGACCAGAAACAACATCTTAACTCTTTGTATTCTACAGTGAGTAAGACTGTCGGAAGCAAGCAGGAGGCTTCTACAGAGACACATATCATAGGATTCTTTGAGGACAAAATGATAGTGAAAACACTTTTTTTGGCAAGTAGTAAAGTGTCACCAAATTCTCTACTACAAAAGGGACTTTTTCCTCAGAAAAGAACTTCAAGTGAGGAAGAGGCAGGTCTCAGCACTACGTTCAGTTCTGAGTCCCTGCAGATTCCAAGGGAGTTCTGCTCACTGATGGGAAAACAGGCCAGGGTGAGCAGTTAAGTCTGCCAAGAGCAATAAAAATGTTTTCCAGAGAATGCTGCTGGTGGTTTTGTTTTTACTTTATCAACTCCCTTGAAATGTTCTTCGTTGTCCTGTAGCCTCAGGGAGCATGTTAAAAAATGGTTCTACATTTCAGCAATCCTGCTTGAAATTGGTATTAAGAAGAAAAGGCCAGAAGACTATTGACACTTTTCACTTACAGGATGCTAGACTAGGAAAATGTTCCCCAACTCATGACTTTAAGATTAACGCCAAACACACACACTGACAAACTTTTCAGGTAATTCAAGGCTTTGTGACAAATATTGTTCACAAGGAAAATAATAAAAATAATAACTTACTCTGGACATTTTTCTACAGAATATTTCTCATTATGGAAAACTTTTATTTCTATCAGCTTTTTAAAAAAATTGACTTCCTTTTCTCTTTTTCTCTTCACAGTATACACATCTCAAAATATTTATATATCTTTAAAAATCACTTTATTATCTCTTGTGAAGCATCTCTGAGGTCTTCGAAACTATACTGAAATATAATTCCCCAAAAAACTTTACTTTCCTTCAACTATTATATTGGAGTTGGTTAGTGAAAGCTAAATATTATAGTTCTTTAACTTGTTCCCCCCTTTTAATAGGTTTTGCTAAAATTTCAAACATGTAGAAAGTGTGAAAAATATAATATGTCCAGTAATATATTATCACAAGAAAAATGTTCTTCATCAACACACACACACACACACACACACACACACACAGAGAGAGAAAAAAAAGAATTAAAAAAAGAAAAAGAAAGAAAACTGGCTTGGAAGATTGGAACATGTATTTGATCTTGTATCTAAAATCTTTTCCTTATGTATTTAGCATGTATGTATCTGGGAAGTTTGGGCATTTTAAATAACAAGATCACTTTTATGAGATAGGTTAAAAAAATCTTTCTAAAGCTGTCTTTTAAATGAAAGTAAAAAGTAACTATGTTGTGGCTTTGTAAATAACATCACCTCAAATATTTTTACATTTTATCATTTAGGATTGGGGGAATATTTAAATGTTCCTGGTAAAGTTGCAATCGTGAGAGAGCCATAGCTCCCCAAGCAAATAAACAGTTGGTCAGAGAAGAGCAAGGAAGCTGCAGCTGGGTTTATTTCAGAAGGTACATTATACATGCTGTTGTTTACATGCTCCCAGTGACCAAGTATAGTCGTGGTGGCTTTGAATAAAGTAGTACAAATAATTCTGAATGAAGGTAAAATGGCACACAGGGCAAGCTTTTAAACATGAACATATGCTCCTGAGGAGCCACTGCAGGAATAAAACTTGTTCCTGTTTGATTAATTTAGATGCTGAAAGAAGCTTTTGTGTGTGATAATGTAGGGATTGCAGGGCTGGAGTCGTGCCCTGTGGCATAGAGGTCACTGTGTCTGGCCCAGAGAACCAGCTCTAGGCCCTGAGCATGCCTGGGTGCTCCTTTCAGTCCTCACATTTTAAGCCTTAATTCGTTTTTGCCAGAATGACTAAGAAAGGGACCTTTTTGTGCTCCTCTGTGCAGGTCTTTAATAGGAAGGGAGTCCAGGAGGCTGGAGAGAGGTGTTCCTGAACTATTGGTGCTCACAAAAATTAAAGAGCAGTTCTGTTTCGGTATTAGGAAACTCCACTCATTGAATGCTGTCCAGAAATCGGCTGGTTCCATTCCTTCTCCCCATCTGTTCCCCTCTCACTGGCTATATTAATATTTCCTCAAGCAGCATGTTGTATTGCCCTCACTGTGGAGAGATTGATCATTTTTTGCAGGATGGGGAAATGTTTATTTTGGGCGGAACAGTAGTGCATTTACTTTCTTCCTATCCAGAGTCAGATAAAAGTTTTCAATGTAAAGGCAATATATATATGTGTGTGTATGTGTGTATGTGTGTATGTGTGTGTATATGTGTGTGTGTGTGTGTGTGTGTGTGAGACAGAGGTTATTTTGGTGTCAGAGGTTGGGGTGCAGTGGAGGTCTCAGCACTGTCAGGAGAGCCATGAGCCTGCTTCTCTGTCTTTCTACTTTGGCACGTGAGGCACATGAAAATCTCCCAGCCCAGCACACCATGTGTCAAATCTATCATTTCGTATGTCAGTAACCATTATTCCCTCTTTTGTCATCAGTTTTGACCAAAAGATGAAAAATTGCTGTCTGACTCAAACAAAATTATTTCTGGGGGGAAAAACAGGGCAACTCCAGTATAGAGGAGTAGGCCAAGGTGAAAACACAGGGAGACTCTTCTCAGATTAGGTCTGGGTTAAGAGAATATTGATCTGTGTGCTAAAAACTGTTGCTCTTTCTGAGCAGAAGATGACAAATGGTGGCAAACAAACAAACAAACAAAAAATGAGTGTCTCCAAGGACATTTGAGCTGCTCAGTATTTTCCATCCATTTTTGTTTGGTTTGTGGGTTTCTGCACTGGGGATTTCAACAAAAATCAGCACATATTAAACAGAAATGAAGCAGGCACAAAAATGATACAGGGGAAACCTAAGGGAAGAAAGCAGGCCCAGAAACTGGTCAAGGCACACATGTTAATTAGCAGGGGAATTAAAATTATAAAGTGCCACTTGTCTGAGCTCATGAGTTAGTTTTTATTTATTTACTTTCTGTATGTTTAGTGGGGGGGACTGTTACAAGTAGGAAAGAAGTGTTTTTGTCCAAAGTGGTACATTTAATTATGGAAGGTTAGGCATTTTAAAAAATCAAACCACATATAAAGTATGATGCTGATGTTCATAAACCCACAAATAAAGGAAATATAGAGGCTTGTATTCATTATGCAAATACAAAATGACAAGATATAAATTCAGATTGTTCGAGGGTTTGAATAATTTTTTCAGACTGTATAAATTGAACTTCAAGTGTGAAGAAGAACTAGAAAGACATAAAACACCAACTACTTGCTTTATGTTCAGAAAGAATGTAGGATTATGGGTAAGGGCACACACTGATCTGTACACCCTGGGGTGAATTCCATCTCATCAATCCCTCATATGTGATTTTGGCTGAGAATTTTAACCCTTGTAATTCTCAGTAGCCTTTTCTGTAAAAATGTGGAATATTTCTTTCTCAGATCCTTGCTGTGAGGATTAAATAAATTAGTATATATAAACTATTCCAAACATGTTGGCACAAAGTAAGTAATAAATATTATCATTATTGATTTCTGTATGAATTTATAAATTTCCATTATAAAATCGCTTCTCTTAGTTCCTACAGGACATCAAGCTCTGGGCCTTCTCATATTCTATTCCTCGTGCATGAAACACCCTTACCCACTCCCATTTGGTTGTCCGCTTGGCCAACTCCTTCACACATTTCAGTTTACAACCCGGTGTTACATCTGCAAAGAAGCCCAACTAAGCCTATCCGTCCTAAAACAATATTAGAAAACCTTTGTTTTTCTTTCTTATGGTTTCCTATTCTATTCTCTAATTATCAGTTTCGTTTCTCTTATATTCATATATAAATCTAATCATGTAATGAATTATATTAGAATTAATTAATAACTTATTAGTGAGTATCTTACCATAGATCTAGTACTTAACTGAAAAAAATAGCCACATGTGAGGTATGTCTGTTCTGTTCTGTTCACAGTGACCACCAGCCCCTAGCACAGTGGCTGGCCGACCTGGAGAAGATGCACAATAAATATGTGTTAATTGAGTGAACCAACACAAGAACGAACAAATGAATGAATGAATAAATGAATGAATGACTCACACTTGCACAAGCCAGTGTCCTTTTTGAGAATATACTTGAGAGTCAGGAAACAGAGACCCCTGCTTTTCCTCTGTGATTTTGAGAAAGTTACTACCTCCACAACTTCCAGGCTGTGGGAATATGCAGGATGACACCTTACTGGAAGATCTCAGATCTCTGAGGGCCTTCTCAACTAGATCTTCAAGGACTCTCGGAGCTATTCACAACTTTACATCTCAAATATTTTAAAATGTTAACATAATTGAAACTTATGTTTAGACACAATAACCAGTACTAGGTAAAGATTGCATTTACATAGACAGGGGTGTCCAACCCACAGCCCACATGCCACATGTGGCCCAGGATGGCTATAAATGCAGCCCAACACAAAATTGTAAATTTACTTAAAACATTATGAAATTTTTATTGTGATTGCATTTTACAATGCATTTAATGTATGGCCCAAGGCAACTCTTCTTCTTCCAGTGTGGCCCAGAGATGCCAAAAGTTTGGACATCCCTGAATAGAACATGACAATCTGTCACTGTGGAGCTTGGTCGAACACCTACCACATGAAAATATCTGTTGAAATGTGTCATTTAAAAATTATTTGTGGAATGAATGGAAGAATAATGTAACTGTGTTACAGCTCAGTGGATGAATTATGATTTAAATCAGAGTAGAAAGAGTTGTCCAAGACAGAGTTTCTGTTAACATTGATTTTAATAGACCTGTGTGAACTCACATACTGAATGCAAATTAGCTACTCTCTTCAGGTTAAAACAATGTGTCTCCATTCTCTTCATCAGGCAAAAGTTTGATTAGGTTAAATGAATGACCACAGTTCACAATATCAGTTGGAGAAAAAATTATATTTTTATTCCCATTAATATAATTTTGACTATTTGCTTCTCTGAAATAAAACTAAAATTAAATACCTTGACACCAAATGATAATCAAAACCATGAAAGCATCTTTGAGAAAATTGTTAGGGCTTATTTGCTAATATGTGAGTATCGAAAATAGATAATTTTACTTTAGATGTTATCAAGAAAAGAAAAAAATTAGTTCATTTAAAACAGTACATAAAATAATTTTCAATAATAACTAAGAAATTAGGGCACAATATAAAATAAAGTCTTAATAAAATAAAGTCTTTTTTAAGCTATATTTTATTGATTATGCTGTTACAGTTGTTCCACTTTCCCCCCCTTCTCGCCCCCCACCCCCTTAGCCCCCTTTCCCCTCCCTTTAGTTTTGTCCATAGGTCATACACATAAGTCCTTCTGTTCCTGCACTTGCTATACTATTCTAACCTCCCCCTGTCTGTTGTCTACCTCCCGTTTATGCTACTTGTTCTGTGCCCCATTCTCACCCTCTTCCCCTACCACTCCCCTGTTAATATTCCTCCATACCTCGTATAACTCCCTTCAACATTTCATACAATAAAGGCTGGGTGGTGATGAACTTCTTGAACTTGACCTTATCTGTGAAGCACTTTATCTGCCCTTCCATTCTAAATGAAAACTTTGCTGGATAGAGTAATCTAGGATGTAGGTACTTGCCTTTCATGACTTGGAACACCTCTGTCCAGCCCCTTCTTGCCTGCAAGGTCCCCTTTGAGAAATCAGCTGACAGTCTTACGGGGATTCCTTTGTAGGTAACTGTCCCTTTCTCTCTTGCTGCGTCTAAGATCCTTTCCTTATTTTTAATCTTGTGTAA
>PVJI01032949.1:0-11718 GCA_004026765.1 Micronycteris hirsuta
GGGCTGGGAACCAGAGGGTCACTGGTTCGATTCCCAGTCAGGGCACATGCCTGGGTTGCAGGCCAGGTCCCCAGTGAGGGCCATGTGAGAGGCAACCATACATTGTTCTTTCTCCCTCCCTTCTCCTCTCTCTGAAAATAAATAAAATCTTTAGAACTGGCAGGATCAGTCCTTCTGAGTCTTCCCAATCGGGCTGCATACCAACCACCCAGTGCGCTTTTGAAAATGCAGCTACCTCCGGGATGCACCTGAGATGAACTGAAGTTTTAAAAGTGCTCCCAAGTGACATAACATGTGGCCAAAGTAGAGAACCCCTGAGCTTCTCCATTTGTTAAAGTTAATCATTCAGGGAGCTTCTGGCTGCAGGGCGAGTGCAAAGAGCGTGGACAAGCAGGCCAGGGTGGCAGAGAGAAGTCGATTCTGCTGCATGAGCTGTGCCACTGGCCAGGCTGTTCCCGCAGGGGTGATGGGGGCGGGGGGGCAGAGCTGATGTGCATTCCAGAATGTTAGCAGACATACTTGGACATTGGAAATGTGAGTCTCCCGGGTGCCTGATATCCTGCAAGGAAGGGAAGAGACAAGAGCTACGCATCCCCCTTCCCTTTCTAGAGCTGAAGAGAACGATGCATAAGGCCAGCAGTCCCCAGGAACAGGACAGCGCTTTCTTGTCATTAATGCTGAGCCAGCCCATCTTTCTTCTGCTTCTCAACATTTGTGTTGATTTCCTTGTCTTGGGCTTAGCCCCTTCGGCTCAGTGTCTCAGCGCTTCTCAAGCTCAGCCCACAAGCAGTCTGGCCCCTGTTCTTGTTCCTTACTGCAGATTCTTTCAGGGCCTGGTCACTATCAAGGGGTGCTCATCGGGGCCTCTGTAGCTTCCCTTCACGTCCATCAGAGGGCCCTGGGAGGAGTGAGGGTGTTCTGGGAGGGATGGGAACCATTTGTGACAAAGGAGGAACTACAGTTTGTCACAATCCAGTGGTTTGTGGCCCCCAGATAAGGACCGTGTGTCTCCCTCTGCCATGGACCCTGAGCTTGTTGGCCAACTGCTGCCAGACGCCTCGGACCCCGAGCCCTGCACACCCTGCACTGAGTGAGGGTTTTCAGGCCAAACCAGTGAGAGGAACTGCTCCGCCAGTCCACAGAATCATGGGAAATTAAATCATTATTAGTCTAAGTGAACATTCTCGGGATGGGATTATAGGCAGCAATGGATAAATGATAAGTACTAGCTCCTCAGAGAGGAGCTAGTACTTAAGGGTCAGAGAGGGCGAGCACCTGGAGAGCCAGGGAAAGGGGACTGTGGCATTGCAAGAGAAAGTAGGAGTGCGCGCAGAGGCCTGGGGGAGGGGAAGGACAGGGCTTCCTCGGGCTACTTCGTGTTCAATATGCCTCAGTCCGCGGGAACTCCTCCGAGGAGGACAGGAGCCCCTTTTAGAAAGCAGCACCCACAAGTCTTTCATTAGTCAACAGAGGCCTTGGCTTAGCTGTGGGGCTTAAAGATCCAGAGCCTTCCCACCTCAATTGCCCAAAGACACACCGTGGAAAAGACTCGCAGGATGGCGGTGGCCAGAGGACAGACCTACAGTGTCACTTCTCAGCTCTGCCTTAACGGGAAATTAGCAAACACCCAAACTGCACCAGCTGGGCCCCCATAGAAAGTATGGGGAACTCGGCGTCTGGAGGTCCCCTTCACTGCACATGTGCAATTGTTTTCAAAGCTGCAGTCACAGCCTGTACCTCACTTCTCTGGGCCTAATATCTTCATTTATAAAATGAGCAGATGTCCTCCAACTCTGAAAGCAAGAGGTTTGAATGCACCGATCAGTATGAAAGTATCTCCCATATGAGAAGCAGTCAAATGCATGTTGGATCTGCATAGGCATTGGCTATAAAATGGACTACGGGGCCACTGAGATACTGTTATCTGCACATTGGTACAACGCTTCTGGAAAGCAATATGGGAAAAAGAATCAAGGGTCATAAAAATGTCCCTTGACTTGTAACCCCATTCTTGGGAATTTACCCCATGGAAATAATTAAACATAAGAGAAAAGCTATAATGCATCACCTCCAATGTAAAAAAAAAAAAATCAGAAACAATCTAAATGTCTAATAAAAAGGATAAATAAGTTATTGCCTGGGTAATATTCTGTAGGCATTACAAGGATGACTGTGAAAGCGGTGGACCCCTAGGAAAGTGTTTATGGCTTTACAACCAGTGAAAGAAGGCCATGCATATAATGTTACTGTAACTATTTACAACAGACTGTGCATATGGACAAAGGCTAAAAAGAAACGTGCAAACAGTTGTGTAAAAGAGCTGAGATTATGGTGAAGGCCTTCTTGTTACTTATAGGTCGCCCTTACAGTAAAGCTATTTTTCAAACCCCATGATCTCTCTCTGCTCTCACTCTCAAGACTGAGCTGGCATTCCTGTGTGAGCAGAGCAGGAAAGCCCCCGATGCATGGCCTGGGGTGGCCTGGAGCCCCTCAAGCCCTTCAAGCCACAGGGCCCCTGACACAGGCAGGGGCCCCTCCTGGGAGCATCCAGCAAGTCCGCCAGGGACCCGGGGGCTGACCCGGAGTCCCTGTTCCGGGAGAGGGTCACTGAGGCTATCTGGAGTTCTATCAAAGACAGTGACTCAGGAAGACAGTAACAATTGTGAGAGACCCTGAGGTGCCCTGTTTTTTGTCCAAGGTGGTTCTGGCAGAAGAGCTAAAGACAAGGGACCTACGCTGCCTGAGGGGTGACCTGACCTGTTTCTATTGCCAGAAACCAGAGAGGCACGGAGAGGAGACGGCGCCTCATGCCCCATCTGAAGCGATCGTGCCCATTCAAAGCAGCCAGCAGCTCTGAGCAGCTGCTTTGCATAAGACCCTGAAGAGGACGTAAAGATGACTAAGACAGGGCTGTCGCACAAGGAGCTTGCTTCCCAATAGCACGTGGGGCTGGGGGATGGGGAGAAAGGAGAGAGAGAGGATTCTGCTACGGGCAGATCATTTGCCAGGTGGAAAAACCAGTGCCACCAAAGTTGGGAAGAGGAAGAGGTCAAGTCCAGCTGGCAGGTGACTGGCTCTGGTCTAGACGGAGGAGTCTCATCAGAGATGACAGCCGTGGAGGTGCTGGGGCTGAGCAGCTGGTGGAAGCGAGAACGCCACAGGGCGGATGTCCCCGGTGCACTGGGGCAGCGGCGAGTGGTCAGAGAACACACAGTGAGCACAGTAAAAGGTCCGTAGGGAGGGGGCCAGAGCCAGGAGGGTCACACCTTGAGCAGTCTGCCTGGCTGTGGCAGGAGCGTGGGGACAGAATGGGGCAGGGAAGGCCGGAAGCGAGCAGCTGGGCAAGGGAGGATCAAGGAGAGCTCGATCAGGCCGGGGTCCCAGTAGCTGAGCGAAAGGAGCAGGAAGACCAGTGAGAGGGACACTGCAGGGGCGGGAGGACCCATAGGGCGTGGTGACCGACCGTGCCCCGTGGGAGGAAGGAGTGGGAGAGAACTCCAGGGCTCACAGCCGGGGACACAGACTCCTGGGGACGCTGACAAGGGGCCGGCTGGAGCAGGGGGTGAAAGCGGAGCGCCCAGCTCAGGAGACAGCAAGTCGAATGCAAATGGCCATGTCCTGCAAGCAGCTGGACTTCAGGGCTGAGTTAGAGCTCGCCATTAAAAGCCTGCAGGTGGAGCGGGAAAAGGGTCTGAGCAGAGGGCTGAAGGCGGGAACTTAGAGGAGGGCGTTCAGGTGGCAGAGGAAAAGCAACTACAGAGCAGACAGAGGAGACGCAGCGTCGGAAGGCCTGGCTGAAGTGTGTGGACTCTGAGGGTGCAGGGCGGGCGGCAGAGTAGGGCGCTGGGGTTCAGGAGGTGTCAGGCTAACAGTGTTGGGGGGAAAGGGCAGAGGCCAGCCTGTGAGGAGCTGAGAGCACAGTCACGAAGTGGGGACAGCCTCTGGTAATGTTTTCCTGAGTGTGGTGGGGAGGGGGGGTGCTGGGATGGCCCCTGATCAGTTCAGCAAGGTCAAGGGGAAGCAAGGTCAAGGGGTGTGCACCGCGGAACATGTGTGCAGGTGAGGAGATGGAGGATGAGAGGACAACCAAGCGTCACCACCCAGGAGAAGAGGAACTAGCATCAGCTCTATCAGAAGAGAGATGCTTGATCCTTGAAGGCAATGCTGTTTAAAAAAAATTTTTTTTTTAAACAGAAAGCTTTCCTTCAGGCAAACCTTATTCAGCGCCCCATATGTAAAACCATGGACGCTGAGCTGAAAAGGGGGACAGAGGGGGTCATTGAAAGCCCTCGTGGCCCCAAGCACAACAGGAAGGGCCGTGGGCACGAGATGGGTAAGAACGTGCTGAAGTTAGTGGAGCAGAAACGGAGACATTTTGCTGGGGCGTGACGACCGCGTTGAAAAACTGAAAGCCTGCCGACAGCAGAAGGAATTTGGAAGAGTCACACTGAAAAATGAGCTGCTGCGTCGCTCGAGCTGGAAAAGACGGGCTCTCCGAGCCACACGGAGGACCTGCCGAGCGGGCGCGCGGGAGCCGGGAGCGCGGCCAGCTGGCCCGGCGCTCTGCAGCGAGGCTGGCAGCGCGCGCAGGGGCGGCGTGTGCCGGCGACGGCCCAGGCTGGGGCTGACACGGCCAAGGAAGGCTGGCGAGGGAGGGGGTCTCGGGGGCTTTCCGGGACGTGCTGCAGCGAGCCCGCCTTTTCTGGGGCCCGGTTTGCCAAGCCGGACAGCGGGGCTTCCCACTGTGCCCGGGGGTGCGCCCCTTCGGCGGCGCCCAGCGGAGACAAAGCGGCCGCAGGGGACAGGACGCTAACGACGCTGGGCTGAGGGCTCCAGGGAAATGTTCTTTAAAAATTCAAAGCTGTGGTACATTGTCCACCGCACAGAATTTGCCGCTTTAACCACGGCTAAGTGCGCCGTTCTGTGGCATGAAGCGCACCCGCGTCGCTGGGCTGCCATCGCTGCCGTCCATCGCCAGAGTCGTGCCGTCATCCCCGCCGCGCCCGGCCCGCGGTATCGCATTTCAGTGCCACCGCGCCGTGTGTGTCTTCTGTGGCTGCTTCCTATCACTCAGCACAATGTCTTCAGAGTTCACCCAGTCGTCGCCCGTGCCAGGGTCTCTTTCCTTTTTGAGGCTGAATAATATTCCGCCGCGTGTGTGCAGTTTGTTCACCCGTTCCTCGGTGGATGCACACTTGGGTGGCTTCCAACTTTTGGCCGGTGTGAGTAACGCTGCATGAACATTGCTGCATAAATTCCTATTGAATCCCTGTTTTCGGTTCATTTGTACATTTACCCAGAAGTGGAATTATCCATGACATGTTTTTTTTTAAACAATATACATAACTGAATAAAAGAATATCAATACAACTCTGACCAAAATGGGTGATGCTGGCTACTAGAAAGCTGGGTGCAAGGAGGCCTGAGTATCAGCACCCCAGCTTGGGCAAGGCTGATGGCATGGCCGCTGCTCCATGCACCGCCAGCGCCCTAGACTGGGGCAGTCTGTTAGGACTCCAGGCCTGACCCTGTTGGACTCTTGGCTGTTTCAATTTCAGTAAAGGAAGGAACCATGCCAGGCTTCCGAAGCCCATGCAGCAGGCAAAGGCACGCAGGTGGCTGTGTGGAGCGTGAGGTTCACAGGCAGCTGTGGTTTGGGCACAGACAAGAACAGAGTTGGTCATTGGTCAAATTAAAGCCAAGTCCTGGCTGGTGTGGCCCAGTGGACTGGGCGTCATCCGGCAAACCGAAAGGTCACTGGTTGGGTTCCTTGACAGGACACACGCCTGGGCTGCATGTGGGTTAGGTCCCTAGTAAGGGCGCATGCAAGAGGCAACCAGTCAATGTTTCTCACTCCCTCTCTCCCTGACCCTCTCACTAGAATCGATAAAAGAAACAAATTTTAAAAATAAAAATAAAGCCCGGCTGCTGTAGCTCAGTGGATTGAGTGCGGTCTGGGAACCAGAGGGTCCTGGTTCGATTCCCAGTCAGGGCACATGCCTGGGTTGCGGGCCAGGTCCCCAGTGAGGGCCATGTGAGAGGCAACCATACATTGCTCTTTCTCCCTCCCTTCCCCTCTCTCTGAAAATAAATAAATAAAATCTTAAAAATAAATAAATAAATAAAAATAAAAATAAAGCCAAGTTTTAGTGAGGAACCCTAGCTTTCCTTCTGGTATTATTTAGGTTCTAAACTCAGGCTTGGGAGTCAAGACGGCCTTCTATTAAAATCTATGCTCCACAAGTCTTACCTCTGTCATCTTGGGCAGGTCATTTTATCTCTCCGATTCTCAGCTTCCTCATCTGTACACTGGGTAGCTACAAGGATTAAATTAGATATGTACATATGCGTAAATGCCTAGCGCAGAATCCAGCACAGAACAGACTATAGTAAGTGTTGGTTTCCTTCTTTTCCCATCTTAGTGGCTTCCTTCGCTGCCCCCTCCCCCACCCTCCTGTGGACTCCAGGCACCTAGGACCCCTCTGCTGTCTGGCACCTTCCCAGGTAGTTCTAAGCTACCAGGAAAAGAGAAAGGCAGAAACACTGCACCTTTGCCTCCTAGTGGTGAAAGGAGACACTGCAGGTTCATAGAATAAATGACAGGCTTATACTTTACCGGTTGTTGAATCAGAGGTCAGCTCTAATTTACAAACACACATCTGAGTCATCAGCAATATATTACTGTAACTAGAGTTTGCTGTGTACTATTATTCATGATTAAATACTATTTAGAGGAATAATTACAAGGCATGATTAAATATATCCTATAATTCTTAGGCCCCATCCCATACCTACCATTCTGGGTGTGGGGACTAAGAATCTGTACTCTCAGAACTCGTCCCCAAGGTGACTCTTATTCCTAAGGCTAATTAGCTCTCCCTTGCCCAGCAGCAGGAGGGCCCCAGGTGCTTGGGCAGGGCAAGTGGCCGCAGCTGTGGGACAAGGGCTGGGGGAGCAGGGAGCCCACACACTGCTCCCTCACAACCTCAAGCAGAAATGCCCGCTGCAACCTTGCTGGTCCTGGACCCAACGGAGATTCTACCAACCTGACCAGTGGGCTCTGGCTTTGGGACCCTCGTAGGCACTGTGTGACTCATATAGTACGAAAAAAACACTTGCCTCAACTGGTTTTGTTTATATACGTTGTCTTTTTTTTTTTTAAGGCAAAGCATGACTTGTACATGGAACCAGGGTTGGCGTCCAATCAAACAGGCGAGTGGTTTGTTTTTGGCATCCTGGGACAACCCCACCCCGAGGTGCCCATTGCCCTCAGGCAGCAGTGGGCACCAGAACCCCTCTCTGTGGCAGGTACCCCTTACCACGGCCCTGGGAAGTACCGCATGCTCCGGCACCTCCTTCAACTAAGTGACTGCTGCAGAAGTGTAAATACGCAACAAGGCATTAGGCAGCCAGTAAAATTATCATAAAATTTGTATGGGAACTTGGGAAATATTTGTAAAAGAATATGAAATACTATGTATTATTAAGTGTAGAAAATATCATCATTAGAGCTATACAACTATGAAAAACAATATGCAAAAAAAATGCAACTTGAGAACGGTGACTGTCTTTGTTTAGAATGTGTTATAGTGTTACCGTTATTAAAATCCCCTTCCCCCTACCCCTTTTCCTCTCTGAATGACGAGATGATAAGCCACAGTCAGGACTGAGACCTTCAGTAACAGAACTGTGTATAGCTGCTGAGTAGTCACTGACCTTGAAAGGCCCGACAACATCCCCAGGGAAGTCCGCAGTAGACGGGCTGACAGCTTTGAGTGCAGTCTGTTCTCAGCAACCAGAGCCCGAGCTACCCATCCCAGCAGCTTGCTAATGGCCTGACACAGAGGCCGGTGAAGATGAGCAGGCCCTGAGCAGCTGCCGAAGCAGCAAGCTGTATGAACTCTGAGCTAAACGGTGTGAAATGCTCAAAATCTGGCTTTTTACTTGGACTCTTTCTGGTTGAGCTCTACTGAGAGTCAACTCAGGCCTCGTCCTGTCTGCCATTTCCAGCTTCTGCCTGAACGGAGATGGAGGGAGAGTCAGCTTGAAAGTCTTCCTTTCACAGCCTGTGAGGTGAGGGGCGCTGTGACGAGGGCCTCTAAATACCCTGGCGTGGAAACGCCAGGGGCTGGCCGCTCCGGGGTGGAATTGCATCAACAAGAGGTGGGCTTATGCAAGGAAACACAGAGAAATGTTTGCCTGAATGTCAAGTGTTCAGTGAACTTGGCGATGACATCATCTTTCCTTGGGGGAAAGAGGAGGAGCGAGTGCTGGCACCTGAGATGTTAAGAGGCCATTTGGAGAACTCGGTAGGAAAGAGGAAGGCAGCGTGGAGCACGCAGGGGGTTGAATGCCGGTGACCTGGAAGAATGCTGAGCCCTGGGGCACAGGGGTTCTGGGTGTTGCAGGGAAGAGCTGGGAAAAGGCGAGGAAGAGCGTCTTTGACAGAGAGAGACAACAGCAGGCACAGTGTCATTGTGAGGGTCCCCTTCCGGCTTTAGCTCATCCAGTCCCTAGGGACCCTAAGAACACACGTACTCCGTCACTGAGTTCATGGCAGCCGTGGGCCTTAGAAACGCCTCTGTCAGACGGAGGCAACTAGCCAAACAGAAAGTTGCTGGCTCGCAGATAAAACTTGAAACGGTGATGCACTGAAATAAAAAATGCAGATTTCAGCCCGGCTGGTGTAGCTCAGTGGATTGAGCGCAGGCTGGGAACCAGAGAGTCCCGGTTCGATTCCCAGTCAGGGCACATGCCTCGGTTGCAGGCCAGGTCCCCAGTGAGGGCCACGTGAGAGGCAACCATACATTGCTCTTTCTCCCTCCCTTCTCCTCTCTCTGAAAAGGAATAAATAAAATCTTTAAACAAACAAACAAAAAAATGCAGATTTCACATGCAGCCTCCAGATGAAAAGGCCTGTTGAGGCTTCTTGCTCGAACACACAGCTCCTGCAATTCGGTAACTGACGGGATGTGGCGATGGGACCAGCGGTGGCTCGTTAGCGCGGTAAGACAGAACCTGGGCATCAACAACTGAACAAAGAGAGGAAGTTAATGCACAATGTCCTTACACTCTCTCTATAAACACCGTAATTCTTAATTCATGGGTACTAGTTTATTATTCAGTAAATTACCTGCACTCATTTAAAGGCAAGGAACCTATTCTGTACACGTTTCTCTTTAACGTTTCAGTTACTAATACTTGCATAACAAATTCAAGTCAAGTCTGAACATGCCACAGTTTCTAAAACAGTGTAGCACAGCAGACCAAAACTTGGGTGGTGCAGCTAGTGCAGGACACAGAGGACAACTTATAGCTATAAAGGCCTGGAGGTTCTAGCCAGAAAATGAGACAAGAAAATGAAAGAAAGGATACCCAGATTGGAGAGGAAGATGTAAAGAAAAATTAATACTATAAATTTAAGTATAATGGATTAAACTATGTCTCCCCAAAAGATATGCTGAAGTCCTAACCCCTAGACCTTCAAAAAGTGTCCTTGTTTGGAAATAGGACAGTTGTAAATGTCATTAGTTAAGATAAGGTCACACAGGAGTAGGACAGGTCCTCACTTCAGTACGGCTGTGTCCTTAGCAGAGAGAAAACAGAGACGCACAGGAAGAAGGCCACGTGACAATAGAGGTTGAGACTGGAGTGATGTACCTGCAAGCCAAGGAATGCTGAGGATTGTCGGCGACACCGGAAACTAAGAGAAAACATGGCAGATATTCTCCCTGGACCCTTGGGAGAGTGTGGCCCTGCAAAACCTTCGTTTCAGACTGCTCACCCCTAGAACTGTGAAGGAATACATTTCTGTTAAGCTACCCAGTTTGTGGTCATTTGTTACCATAGCCCTACGATACTAATACAATAAGAAAATATCTTTTTTTCCATTAACCTGAAAGAAGGAAACCCCAAGAAAGGTAGGATTCTCCAGATGGGCAGAAAGACACCCACGTTACCTGCCCCACCCCTGTCACCCTTTGGTCAGGAGTAGACCTCTGCTCCTTTGTACACGGCCAGGTCCTGGGGGCCCAGGGCTGCCCACACTCAGGAAGCAGCTCAGGAAAGGAATTGGACTCTCACTGACTCTCTGAACCACTACATCACGGCAAACTGTCTTGATGTTCACCCAACACCTGTCCCGCATCTCTTCTTCAACAAACAGGGCCTCAGTACTGCAGGCGTGTACTTGTTCCCCATCTCCATCTCAGAGGCAAACCCAGCTGGTCTCAGTCAGTCCAGCAACCCCATTCCTCTCGCCAATGATTGGCTTAGGGACGGGCAGGCGAGGGCAACTCTGTTGGAGAGCTTTCCGCAAGTGGTTTTCTTACTCTTATGAAGACGTTTCCTCTTCTTCTAGTACATTGTTATACCTCGCCTCGAAGCTGGGACCCTACTGGGCTTTGTATGATCAGGAGAAAGGCCAAGGTCAAAGTTGAAATGCTGAGGATGGACAGTGGGAAAACCAGGGAGAAGGTTTGGCAGGTGAAAGACGATGGTGTCTTGGCCAGAGTGGTGACCATGCGGTGGAGAACAGTTGCCGGGTTATGAACACACTTTTAGGTGGTGCCCAAAGGGTGTGGAGTCTGGATGTGGAGTTTGAGAGGAAGAAGATGAGTCATGGAAGACTCAAGAGTCCTTAGCTTGAACGCCTGGAGGATGGTGTTGCCAATTGCTGAGATGGGAAAGGCCAGGGGAAGAGCAGCTTGCGGGGCGGGGGGGTTGCGGGGGGAGCAGGAGCTCAGCTCTGAGATGCCGCATCCAAGGGGAGATGTGAGTTAGAGGTGTTTGGGGCACGGGACAGAGGTGCAGCCTGGGGGTATGAACGTGAGCTGCCAGCACGCAGAGAATACTGGAGAGATGGACTGAATGGTATCACTGACCCAGTACAGCGAGCAGAGACCAGAGAAGCAGCCTGAGGCCTGAGGCAGCACAGCAGGTCAAGAAGGGGCTCCCGCATGGGTGCAAAGAGAAACAATGGCAGACACAAATGTGTAAGAAAAATGCAAACGTGTAAGGTCAATATTTAATTTTTAATGCAATCACTATTAATAATAATAATAGCTAACTATATGCCAGGCTCTGGGCTATGGTCTATATTATCTCATTTAATCCTCATAAAATTAGCAATTTTAAAACACCAATGAAATAACTCCAAGGAACCGTCACACAAGCCACATTAAACAGCAGGGACCCTGCTGAGGTGGGGCTGCGGCGAGTTGGCTGGAGGAGCCCAGGAGCCGCGTGCAGGGCTCTCAGCTCCGCTCGCCTTCTATGTGGAGGAAAAGCAACTCTGTCAGTACCTTTCTGGAAATGACCCAAGCCATTGTGAAACAAGGTCTGATCCATCACGTGAAGGGCCGGCCACCGAACAGCAAACAGGACAAGTCTGTGGGCCACGCTGATGCAGGTAAAGTGATTTGTCTTTGTGACTGCTTCCTTCTGCGGACAGAACTCCAGCCAATTCACTTAAATACAGGACATTTTATAATGAGGATACAGGAGTGTCTCAGGGCTACCAAGAGCAACAAATAGACACAGGCCTCTTGAAGGACAAAGACCTGGGAAGTCATCAGGGAAAAGACACTACAGCTGAATGGTGACAATTTGCTCCTTCCCCAAACCCTAGCCGGGCTCCTTCCTCTGCGCCCTTCCTGAATGCGCCTCACTCAACCTTGGCCTGGAAAGGCTGGAACGAGCACTAACACAGTTCCTCAC
>PVJI01032950.1:0-11715 GCA_004026765.1 Micronycteris hirsuta
GATGCAAATTAAAACCACAATGAGATACCACCTCACACCAGTCAGAATGGCCATCATCAACAAAGCAACAGATAACTGTTGGAGGGGATGTGGAGAAAAGGGAACCCTACTGCACTGTTGGTGGGAATGCAGACTGGTGCAGCCATTGTGGAAAACAGTATGGAACTTCCTCAGAAAAATGAAAATGAAACTGCCTTTCAACCCAGCAATTCCACTACTGGGATTATACCCTAAGAATCCTGACAAACCAATTCAAAAGAACCTTTGCACTCCAATATTCATAGCAGCACAATTCACAATAGCCAAGTGCTGGAAACAACCTAAGTGCCCATCTACAAATGAATGGATCAAGAAACTATGGTACATTTACACAATGGAATTCTACGCAGCAGAGAGGAAGAAGGAGCTTATACCCTTTGCAACAGCATGGATGGAACTGGAGAGCATTATGTTAAGTGAAGTAAGCCAGGCAGTGAGGGACAAATACCATATTATCTCACCTTTAACCGGATCATAATCAACAAAAGCAGAAAGCAAGCAAAACATAACCAGAGACATTGAAATTAAGAACAGTCTAACAATAGCCAGGGGGGGAGGTGGGAGGGGACAATGGGGAGAAGGGTTTTCAGGAATCACTGTAGAGGACACATGGACAGAACTAAGGGGGAGGAGGGAAGCTGGGGAGGGAGGTGGGGTTGGAGGGGAAGGGAGGAGGGGAAGGGAGAGGATGCAAATAACTGTAATTGAACAACAATAAAGTAATTATTAAAAAAAAGAAAAGTTGCAGGGAATAAGAAGTATAAATTATAGGCACAAAATAGACAGGGGGAGGTTAAGAATAGTATAGGAAATGGAGAAGCCAAAGACCTTACATGTACAACCCATGGGCGTGAACTAAGGTAGCAGGAATTCTGGAGGGTAAGAGCGGTGCAGGGAGGAGAGGGATATAGGGGAGAAAAAAACTAGGACAACTGTAATAGCATAATCAATAAAATATACTTAAAAATACTTCCCAGTCTCAGGGAGGCATGCTTTAGTGTAGTTTTCATCACCTATTCTGGTTTTGGGGTTTGTTGAGCTTCTTGAATTTTCCAGCCATTATTTCTTCAATGACCAGCCCTATGCTATAAATTTTATTGTTTCTTGTATGTTATTGATAATTGGAGCTCCATGATTGGAAAAAATAAGACATGTCATAATCAAATTGCTCAAAACTAGTGATAAAGAGAAAATCATAAAAGCCTTCAGAAAAGTAAAGACAAATTATCTACAGAGAAACAAAGATAAGAGCAACAGCAGACTTCTTGTAAGAAATAATGCATTAATGTTTTAAATGGGTAAAGGCTCGGAATGTGGCTCCTAGACCCATGTGCAGTGTATGCGTGTGTTGAGGGCGTGAGGTCCACTGCACCAACAAACGATTCTCAGGCACCAGCCAGGGACTGAGAATTCAACTCAGTTCTGACACTGTGCATCCAGAGATAGCATTGGATCCCACAAATTACGGTTCAGCACCATAAGACATTACCCCCCAAAACACACACATACACACATACTTCAGGCACCCGTTACAAACCCAGACTGTTCTTGCTTCTGACCCACTGGCTATGGGTTGGAGGTCCAGTGACCCCCCCTCCAACTTCGAATGCCATCACAAGTTGTTACCTCTACTTCTGACTGGCTATAAATCAGAAGTTTTCACAGCCCCCTCCTTTGGTTTGATTAATTTTCTGGAATGGCTCACAGGACTTGGGAAACCCAATTACTCACTAGAAAACTGACTTATTATGAAAGGGTATAACTAAGGAATAGCCAGATGGAAGAGATGCAGAGAGCAAGGCATGGAGAAAGGGCACAGAACTTCCGTGTCCTGCCCAGGAGCGTGACTCCCTGTCTCCACATGTTCACCAAGCCAAAGCTTTCAGAAACCTCGCCTTTGCATTTTATGGAGGCTTTACTACCTGAGCACGATTCTTACATCATGGGAGCTGACAATTGACTCGACCTCCAGCCCTGCCCCTTCCCTGGAGGTTGTGGGGGGACTGAAACATCCACCCCTCTAGTCAGTTGTTGGCCACATTGAAAACCAGCCTCCATTTTTAGTGCTTCTAAAAGTCGCCCCATTAAAATAGCAAAAGACACCCCTTTATCACCCTCAGCACTTGGGAAGTTCCAAGGGTTTTGGGAGCTCTGAGCCAGAAATTGTGGACAAAAATGAAATATGTCTGAGAACTATATTTTAGTCATCTGAATGAGCAAATATATGTTTCTTTTTTAAAAAATAAATTATTTACTTTTTATTTAAAAAGTGTTTTTAATCCTCACCTGAGGATACCGTTATTGATCTTAGAGAGAGAGGAAGGTGGCTTGGGCGAGGCGTGGGGTGGGGGAGACATTGACCAGTTACCTCCCGCATTCACCCTGACTGGGCTTGGAACCTGCAACCCAGGCATGTGCTCTGACTGTGAATCAAACCTGCAACCTTTTTGGTGTACAGGACAGCACTCCAACCAACTGAGCCACCTGGCCAGGGCTGTTTCTTATAAATCACATCAATGTGAGAAATGTTCAAATCTGTACAGAATTTTAAACTTAAATGTATTGGGTAATGCTGGTTAATAGTATCATATAGGTTTCAAGGGCACATTTCTATGATCTGCCTACAGTGCGTTGCGTGCCCAGCACCCAAAGCCAAACCATTCTTTGTCACCATATATTTGACCCCTTATGTAGAGAATTTTTATAAGAGTTTATTTGAGCCAAACTGATGACCTATGCCATCATTGAGCGAGATCTCAAATGCTCCGGGGAAGAATGTTTTTGCAGTTTCTTTTATACATTCAAAGTTAAGGGAGGAGTGAAAGGAAAATTACATGGAGGTGGGAGAAGTAAGGCGGGCACTGGATCACAGGGTAGTTGACGAGATGTGCTTTCTTGAGGTTGGTTACGGCTCATTTCAAAGGTGTGTTAACCTAGATGCATGAAAACAATGGACCTGGCTGGCTTACATGAGGCAGACATAAACCTTTTCCTAAAATGTTATATTATCACTGCTCACCATGACCTCTCCAGTTAGGAATTCATGATCAGATCACCCTGTGGGGTTACTTTCCATAGAATTTTTTTCTTGTCCACAATCACAATCTTGAAAACTTGAATAGATATTTTTTCAAAAAAAAGATATATACATGGCCAATAAGCACATGAAAACATGGTCAATATTACTAATCATTAGGGAAATGAAAAATCAAAACCACAATGAGATATCAGCCTAAGAAAAAGTCTTGCAAGAGTTTTTGAGCCAAACTGATGACAATTGCTGGGAAGCAAAATATCAATGGATTGAAAAATGCTCTGGAATATGATAGTTTTACAGCTTATTTTATACATTAAAATCAAGGGAGGAGATATAAGGGGGTACAAAAAATGTGTTGGTGATAGATAAGGGAGGCAGGAGAAAATGCAGTAGGCAATCTGAGATTGGATAAAAAGTAGAACACATTGGTGAGTGCAGGATGGTTAACACTCATGCACACAGAGATGATACACAGGGAAACGAGGCAACAGCGAGGCGTCTGTGGTGTGTGGCCGGGCGGGAGGCTGTGCCTCCAAAGGCCTGGAAACACAGACCGCGCTGCCGTCCGAAGCCTGCGGTCCTGATGCAGAAAGGCAACAGGCAGGCTCAGTAAGGGGAAGACCAACCTTTGTCCAGGAAGCCACAAGCCTAGGACACGACCACCTGCCATGACTGGCTTTTAATTAGACTTTTTTTGTTGAGACCATCCTATGTGGGAACGTTTGGTCTCTTAGTTTGCATGAAGAAATCAAAAATAGAACTCCTATGTAATTCAGCAGTTCCGCTTTCAGGCGTGCACCGTAGAGAACTGAAAGCAAGGACGTGAGCAGGCGTTTGCGCGCCCTCGTTCATGGCAGTGCCACTCACACTGGCCAAAGGCTGGAAGCGTGGATGCACAAAATGTGATATATACATTGGAATATTATTCAGTCTTGAAAAGGAGAGATATTCTGACATGCGCTGAACATTGATGAACCTTGAATTATGCATTATGCTAAGAGAAATAACCCAATCACAAAATGTCACATGATATAAGATTCTGTTTACACAAAATGTCCAGAATATAGGTAAATTTGTAGAGACAGAAGGTAGATTATTGGTTGTCAAGGGTGACGGAGTGAGTGAAATTTAAACCGCTAGTAGGTATGGGGTTTGGAGGGATGATAGGGATGACGTGGAATTTGATGGTGGCGATGGGTACACCACAGAGTGAACACACTAAGACTCACTGAAGCACACACTTCTAAATGGTCATTTTTATGTGAATTACATATACAATGACTACAAAGGGAGGGTAAGAGGAAAGAACTTTTTATTTTATTTTTTTATTTTTATTTATTTACTTTCAGAGAGGGGGAAGGGAGAGAGAAAGAGGGGGAGAGAAACATCAATGTGTGAGAGAAACACCCATCAGCTGCCTCCCTGGGGACCTGGCCCGCAGCCCAGGCATGTGTCCTGACCGGGAATCGAACCGGCGACCCCTCAGCCTACAGGCCAGCTCACAGTCCACTGAGCCACGTCAGCCAGGGTGGAAAGAACTTTTTAAATATATAAAGCTGAGAGGAGAAATGGACAATTCACAAATATTATCAGAGATTTTAACATCTCTGTCTTAGAAACTGATAGAACAAGTGGACAGAAAGCCAGTCCACTTGAAGGCTTAAACGACGCTGTCAGCCAACTCGCCCGTTCCCGTGACACTCCACACGTGTGCAGCACACATTCTCGTCCAGCGCACATGAGGCAGGCCTGCAGGTGGGAAGGAAAAAACTGCACAAACACTTTAAAAGTGCTTTGGCAGTTTATCCTGCTATTCCACTCTTGGCTATATGAGGGGAGAGCCAAAAAATGGAATTTATTTATACAGTTATGTATTTGTTCTTATATGTTTAAACATCAGTCACCTTCAAAGTACTCTCTCCATTTGATGCAATATACCTATGGAGACCCTTTTTTCCGCTGCTCAAAACATTTCCCTTTGAGGACTTTTTTCATCCAGGGAAACAAAAAAAAGGTCACTCGGGGTGAGATCAGGTGAATAGGGAGGGTGGAGAACAAGGGTCAAGTTATTTTTGGTCAAAAACTGCTGAACACTCAATGTGGTGTCGGCAGGTATATTCATAAATCACCCATCATGAAATGGGCAAACACATTGAAAGAGTCTTCAAAAAAATCACGGAAGCTGAACACAGCCTCTCGCAACAACGCCAGCTGGTGCACTGATGCAGACGGGCTCCTAGAACCCTCACCTAGCGGGGGAAGCCTGTGCTGCAAGGGCCTCCCTTCCAGAAGATAATCCTGGTTTTTTTGGAGCTCCCCCCTTATACGCCCAGGAGGAGAGAAAGTATATATTCATATGAAGACTTGCATAGGGATGTTCAGCAGATTTATTTGTAATAGCCAAAAAATGGGAACAATCCAAATGTGTCTATCAACACATGACTAGACCAACAATCTGCAGCACACATATAACAGAATATTATTTAGCATTAAAAGGTGCAGACCAATGATAAGTGCAGAGCATGGATGAATCTTGAGGTAATTTTGGTGAATGAAATAAACCAGATTTGTGTGTGTATGCACGTATATACATATATGTACAGCATGATTCTCTTCACATAAGATTATAGAGAATTCAAACTAATCTACAGTGACCGGAGCCTGTCAGAGGTCGCCAGGGAGCTGGGGAAGCCGGGAGCAGAGCATTTGCAGGGGCAGATGTGTGCGGGACTGTGACTGAGGTGACGGCTTCACAGGTGTGTACATACGTCGAACCATTTCAAATTTTTAAAAAATTCATCAAACTTTTATTGAGCTTTAAATGTGTGGAATTTATTGCATGACAATTACACCTCAGTTTAAAAACAAAAGTCTTATCCAAGAAATGGAAGGAAAGAAATCAAATGAAATGGAGACAATATTCAGATTGCTACATGGCCAAATCCAAGTTTTCCTGAATTAACAATCAGTTCACTCCTTGAACTTTCCAGCAACATAAGCCAATAGACCCCCTTCCTAAACTAAACCGGTTTCAGCTGTGCCCTCTGCTGCTCGCAGCTCTGAGTCCTGAGCAGCACAGTTCTGAGCTCTGAACCACTGGCATGAAACTTCGGGTGGGCAGTAGGGCAAGGGTGCCAGGAGTCAGAGGCATCAAATACTTAGGGAGTTTTAAAAGTAGAAGAGAAAGCAAAGGAGAGTAAATCCTCAGAAGAAGGCAGGAAAGCTCCTGGCGGCCTACCCCCCCTGCTGCCAGGGGCTGGCTGGCGTGATCTGCGCTGCTGGTGAAGGACGCTGCTCTCTGCTGGCGGGGGCTCTGGGAAGTCGCCACGTGCGGTCACGGAAAGAAGCTTAGACTAGGTTCTGGCAGTGTAGGTCATGATCCCACCTCTGGCACTAGTGTGCTGTGTGACTTTGGGCAAATTACAGCTCCTCTCTGGCCTTCACTGAGTCATCGATAATAGGAAGGGGTTGACAAAATTGGTCTCAGACAAACTGTCCTTGATTATGTGCATCTTCCCGCAAGACGGATTCTGCATGTGGCTGTGGGAAGAAACTTGGAGCTGCTAATAAGAGAAAGATCATGAATCTGAGAATATGAGATGCTTTGAAGCCAATAATTTAGATCACTATATTAAGAATCATTGGGCCCTGGCTGGTGTAGCTCAGTGGATTGAGCGCGGGCTGGGAACCAAAGAGTCATCGGTTCAATTCCCAGTCAGGGCACATGCCTGGGTTGCCAGCCAGGTCCCCAGTGGGGAGCATGTGAGAGGCAACCACACGTTGGTGTTTCTCCCCCTCTCTTAAAAAAAAATAATAATTGGGAATCAGATTAAAGGACTATAGGGCATGTTTTTGTCTGGATTCTTTTTCCTCACCCTCTCACCCCTCGTGACCTGTAGCCCCCAGTTGTTACGGAAGGTCTCACTGTCCTGCTGACTGACACTGAATGCTTTCCCCGTCTGCGCGTTTCCGACACACCCAGTGTGCCGCCCGTAACAAGTGGTGTGTCTTTGGCTAAACCCCTAAATGTCTCTGAGCACCAGTCTCCTCTTCTGAACCCTGGGGAAACTGTAGTAAATAAGGACAGGCTAGGTTATGCAGCAGCAACAACCAGCCCCCAAATCTCAGTAGCTTAATGAAAGTTTGTTTCTCACTCACTGTGGGAGTCGTCCTCTCAAATGACTCCCTGTGAGCCTCGCCTCCTGGCAGTCATGCTTTCCAAAAGTCCCTGGTCGTGAGTCTAGGTTACAAAAAGACTGTGACTTCAGTATGCTTCACTCCTCCTCTCCTGTTCCTCCCTCTCCCCCATCTCTGTCTCTCTCTCTCTGTCTCTCTCATCTGCCTGCTGTGCTGTGGAGAGGCCCACATGGGAAAAAGCTGGGGTAGGTCCCAGCCAACAGCCAGCCAGCAACTGAGGTTCCACAGCTGGAATCCTTCCAACAGCCATGTGAATGGTCTTAGAAGCCGACAGTCAAGCCTTCAGATGGGACCACATCCCTGAACAACAAACGCCTTGAGGTGTTGGAGGGGGAGGGTCCTTAAGGCAGAGACGCCCAGCTAAGCCCCGATGGAATTCCTGATCCGCAGAGACTGTGAGTCAGTAAACGTTTCTGAAATGCGGAAGGCCATGGCCTTGAGTGTTGGGGTGGTCTGTCACAGCTCCTGTCTGTTCAAGATCTGATCAGGGCTCTGACCGGAAGGCCCTGCACGCGGGCACTCAAGGCTCCGGCTCTGAAGTGACACATACCACCCCGCCTGTGTTTCCGTGGCCAGACGAAGTCATGCAGTCATTCCTACACTCACAGGGCATGGGAGGGAGGGAGATGAAGTAATTAGGACCAGCCCCGCAACTCCCACAATAAAATCTGTCTTGAAAGATCGCTGTAGGGACACTGCTGTTAGCGCGCTGTGTCGGCACCCTCACACTACAAGTAAGAGAAAATGCCGTGGGAATTTACTAAAAGCTTAGAGAGTAAAGGGAATTTGTTAGCGCACGTTTTTTGGCTAAAAATTCTGCAGGCAGGATTGTTTCTGGTATCTAGTGACTCAGTGAGGGACGAGACTGGTCTGTTTCTGTCTTCTCTGTTCTGTGTTTTGAAATATTAGGTTAGCCTCACTCCCCTCAGGGCCCCAATGTCACTGCCAGAAACCCTCAGGGATGAAGCTCCCTTCTTCAACCCAGCAGGGAAGAAAGTTCCCAGGAGTCCTGAGCTCACCCCAGATTGGATCAGCCCAAGTCCCACACTGAAGGTGGCCGGAGAGGCGTGGCAACGGGATGTGCTGGAGGGTGGCTTCCCTAGGCCACCTGCTCAGCTCTCCACCAGGTCTTGCTCTCTGCAACCACATGGGTCTTCCAAGGGAAGGCAGAGTGTGTGGAAAGTGTTTATACCGCTATCCAACATCGTTCCTCCTCACCAAATGATCTAATATTCCTTCCTTTCAAGTCTCTGCACTTGGTGAAGATACTTTAGGGATGAATCTAAAAAACTTCTACTAGACCTGAAAATGGTTTACAAGTGGAAAAAGTTGGACAAATGTAGGAGACCATTCCTGCCATGATAGATAATGAGTACTCATCCGAGACACACCAGGATTCTCCTACCTATACCCTAGCCAATCTGGCATTTTTTGCTTTTCCAGAAATACACCAAGTTTGTTTGGGTCTTCAAATCTTTGCATATCACATTTGTTCCTCTTTCTCTGAATTTCACTGCCACAGACCTCTTTTTAAGTGACTCCTTCCAACCTTATAGTTCTCAGAAGCATTTTGACCTTCCTAACCCCCATCACGATGTTTCATTTTCTTCATTACAGATATTACTGCCTGAAATTATTGTGTTTATTTGTTTTCTTACTGTCTTACTCAGCAAACTGGAATTTCATATCAGCAAGTACTTACTGCCTTGTTCACAAATATGCTACATCCCCAGCATCTGGCACAGGGCTTGAAACATACTAGACACAAAGTAAACATATGTTTCAAGAATGAATAACAGATAATTAAATGTAGCATCTCAACCCACTGCTGTGCTTTGCTATAAGGCAGAGGTATCCAACCTTTTGGCGTCTCTCTGTCACACTGGAAGAAGAGTTATCTTGGGCTACACGTTAAATACAGTGCAACATATAATCACACACAAAAAAATCTCAAAATGTTTTAAGTAAATTTACGATTTTGTGTTGTGCTACATTCATAGTCATCCTGGACCACATGTGGCCCGTGGGCTGCGGGTCGGACACCCCTGTAAAGTGTGTCTCAAGTAATTGCCAGATTTTACAAATGACTAGCTTTAAAAAATACGAACTAGAATATATTCAAGGTTATCCTTGTAACCATATATATTTCAGTTATTTCATTCTTGAGAGGAAGAGAGAAGATGGAATGGTGCTTAGATGTTTTGAAATGAGTGTGGTTTGTGTCCTGGCTCCTCTGTGCTACAATCAGACTTTCTCAAACTTTTGTGTGCGTCAGAAAGATTGCAGAGATTGTTAAACCCAGACTGTACAGCACCACCCTTAGAGTTTCTGATGCATCAAGTTTAGAGTGGAGTCCACGGATTTGCATTTCTAAGAAGTTCCCAGATTGTGCTGATGCTGCTGGTTGGGAAACCACACTTTGAGAACCACTGCCACTATCTAAATAGGCAAGAAATTTTAAAGTATCAGTAGTAGCTGTGGCTATTTTAAATTATTGCAATGTTTTACTTCTCTGCCACATATTTGGTTTTCATTTAAATCCATGCAAATCCATGGAAATGTGTCCTGTAAGTCAAGAACTCTGTCTGGTATGTTACAAGAGATCAAAGATTGAGAACCAAATGCTGACATAGGACATTCAGGGGCAGTTCCATCTTAGAGTACGTGTTCAAGTCATTCATCTAAACATTTATTTCCATTTCTACTTTCAAGGTACAATTATAACTATTATATTTCTTTCTTTTAAAAAAAAATTATTTATTTTTAGAGAGGGGAAGGGAGAAGGGAGGAAGGGATACATCAATATGTGGTGGCCTCTCAAGTGCCCCCTACTGGGGAGCTAGCCTGCAACCAGGCATGTGCCCTGACTGGGAATCAGACCGGCGACCCTTTGGTTCTCAGTCTGGTGCTCAATCCACTGAGCCACACCAGCCAGGGTTTTTATTATATTTCATGTTGATTACTGCAATGAATTCCTAAATGGTTCTCTGAAGTTATCTATGTGAAGTCAGACACATAGATTGTGTGGAACCTTTTCTAAAAGAGGATCCAATCATCCCACTTGCCTGCATAAAACTCCCAGTGGCTTTCCAAACTTCTTGGGGAAGTGTCCCGTGTCTTTAACAAGGCTCACTTGATGTGAACCCTGTTTACCTTGCAGCTCCATCTCATACCACTCCCCTCAGACCACCTCCTTTCAGTTCCTCAATCTCGATAGCATGTTTCCTCCCAACACAGTTTTAGCACATACCGTCTTCTCACTTACAATAATTTCTTCCTCTCTTACCTTATTAACTTCTACTCTTTCTTCAGAGCTCAGTTTGTGTCATTTCCTCATGAATGCCTTCCCTCTTGTTCCTGGGCAAGGTCCGTTTCCTCTGCTGCATGATTTTATAAAATCTTGTTTCACTCCTTCAGAGCACTACCCCCTTTTTTCTAGGGTCTTTATTTGTGTATAATTGGCAGGGAAAAAGGACCATGACTGCTTAGCACAGCACATTGTAGATGCTCAATAAATATATGTTGGGTGCAATTTTATTTTATATTTATTTATTTTTTTAATTATTTTATTGTTGTTCACTTACAGTTGTCTGCATTTATCCCCACCCCCACCCCCAGGCAAACCCACCTCCCTCCCTTGCTTCCACCCTCCCCCTTGGTTTTGTCCATGTGTCCTTTATAGCAGTTCCTGAATACCCTTGTCCCCATTATCCCCTTCCCCCTCCCCTCTGTTACTGCCAGATTGTTCTAAATTTCAATGTCTCTGGTTATAATTTGTTTCTCTGGTTGTATTTTGCTTGCTTACCTCAAGCGTCTTGGCTGTGGCTGATCTGAGTTCCCCGGTAGCTGATCTGGCCTTGGTGCCTTTGCTCCTGAGTCCTTATATAAAACCCCTTAACATTTCATATAGTAAAGGCTGCGTGATGATGTACTCCTTGAACTTGACCTTATCTGAGAAGCACTTTATCTGCCCTTCCATTCTAAATGACAGTTTTGATGGATAGATTATTCTTGGTTGTAGGTCCTTGCTTTTCATGATTTGAAATATTTCTCTCCAGCCCCTTCTTGCTTGGAAGGTCTCCTTTGAGAAATCCGCTGACAGTCTTATGGGAGTTCCTTTGTAGGTAACTGTCTCCTTTTCTCTTGCTGCTTGTAAGAGTCTTTCCTTATTCTTGACCTTGGGTAATGTTATTATGATGTGCCTTGGTGTGTTTCTCTTTAGGTCCTGCTTCTTTGGGGTTCCCTGAGCTTCTTGGATTTCCAGGAAGCCTATTTCCTTTGCCAGATTTGGGAAGTTCTCGTTCATTATCTGTTCAAAAATACGTTCAATTTCTTGGTGTTCCTCTTGTCCTTCTGGCAGCCCTATGATCCGGATGTTGGGTCGTTTACAAATGTCTCTGAGGTTCCTGAGTCCCTCCTCATTTTTTTGAATTCTTGTTTCT
>PVJI01032951.1:0-11709 GCA_004026765.1 Micronycteris hirsuta
ACTTAGCATAATGCTCTCCAGTTCCATCCATGCTGTTGCAAAGGGTATAAGCTCCTTCTTTCTCTCTGCTGTGTAGAATTCCATTGTGTAAATGTACCATAGTTTTTTGATCCACTCATTTACTGATGGGCACTTTTTCAATTCTATGCTTGCTTGAAGGCCCACCTGGAATCTCATCCTTCTGTGTAGCCTTATCTAGCTATCTAAGTGTTTCCTCAGGCAGGTGGATGTTACATAATCTGTCTGTAACCCCCATGTGGAGCAAGCTTAGCTTATAGGATAAAATAAAACTATAACTTTTTATTACATACTATTATTCTTAAATATTTACTCAGTAGGATGATCTTCTGATTCCTAGATGAAAACTTGGGAACACCTAGTGACTTTACAGCTCTTTCCAAGTAACAGAAAGCAATTTGTCATTTTAAATCACAAACTTGGTCTTACTTGCAAATTAGAATATTCAGCCTGAGAAACAGTCACAATGCCACTTGTTTAATGGCCTAGTTGTCATTGTGGCAGGCAGGCCAGTCACAGCAAGAGAAGGGAGCCTGGACCTTCCACCTCGTTTTCTGCCTGTCTTCCAGTTTTCTAAATGTATTTTTCTGACCCTGGCATGACGATTAGGGGGAAGGGGCACAGTCTCACAAGTGTGCACAATTTTCCACTGATATTGGGTAAAATTATGTAACAGAAAGAATCAAGTTTCTAACAACTCCTCTCGTGTGCATTTCGGAGTCTTTTTTTCCCCTGTGACACGTGTGCCTTTGTCCCAGGGCAGATCACTCCAAGTTAGGCCTGGTTTCAGAATCCTTTGTCAGACCAGGGACAGATTCATTTAAGACCCCATGTTCTTTGGAATATGATTCATATCTGGGCACAGAATGCACTCCTACCTCATTGGACCCACATTTACAGAGAAGCCTAGAAACCTCCTTAGGGGACAAAGCTGGTTTGATTTCCATTCCATTCCCTGAGGCAAGAGTTGGGTTCTACTTCTCCACATCCCTCACATCTGGGTGGCGTCTAGCAGGAAACAATAAAGAAAGCAGGATCCCAAGATCTCATTCCTAGGAAATTCCCTGTATTTCCCAGAAATATGGGTTATTTTCTCCATCCACCACAGGTCCCAGAATTTATCTTTCAGCCTGTAGCATGCACACAGTTAATCCCCAAACCTTGAGACTGGTGCAAATCAGGTAACTGAACATAATAGAAGTTACATAAGGTTTTAAATGTGACTTCCATCCAAGATGGAGGCATAGGTAGATGCACTTTGCCTCCTCAGACAACCAAAATAAGGACAACAACAAATTTAAAAACAAAAAATAACCAGAACTGCCAGAAAACCAAACTGTATGTAAGTCTGACAACCAAGGAGTTAAAGAAGAAACATTCATCCAGACTGGTATGATGGCAGAGACAGGCAGCTGGGGTGGGGAGGATGCACAGCAAGGCCGCAGCTGGCAGACAGGCAGTCTCACACTTGCCTGCAGATAAACTGGGAAGAACAACTGGGGAGCAAGATCGACCAAGTAACCTGGGGTTCCAGAGCAGGGAAATAAAGCCTCAAAACATCTGACTGTAAAAACCTGTGGGGATTGCAGGAGTGGGAGAAACTCCCAGCCTCACTGGAGAGTTCATTGGAGAGCCCAGGGGGTCCTAGAATGTAAACAAACCCACTCACACAGGAATAAGCACCAGAAGGCCTCAGTTTGCTTGTGAGTAGTGGGGGAAGTGACTGAAAGCTGGCCGAGAACTGAGAAAGTGGCATTGTTCCTTCTCGGACCCTTCCCCCACATATAGCACCACAATGCGGTAACCTGGGTTGCCCTCCCTGGTGAATACCTATGGCTCTACCCCTTACTACATAACAGGTGTACTGAGACAAAAAAAGTTTGACCCAAATGAAAGAACAGATCAGATCTCCAAAAACAGATCTAAGCAATGAAGAGATAGGCAACCTATCAGATGCAGAGTTTGAAACACTGGTAATCAGGATGGTCACAGAAATGGTTGAGTATGGTCTCAAAATAGGGGAAAAAGTGAAGGCTATCAAAAGTGAAATAAAGGAAAATGTACAGGGAACCAACAGTGAAGGGAAGGAAACCAGTACTCAAATCAACGGTTTGGACTAGAAGGAAGAAACATTCAACCAGAACAGAATGAAGAAACAAGAATTCAAAAAAATGAGACACAGCTCTGAAACAACTTTAAACGTTCCAATATCTGAATCATAGGGGTGCCAGAACGAGAAAGGAAGAGCAGGAAATTGAAAACTTCTTTGAAAAAATAATGAAGGAGAACTACTCCAATCTGGTAAAGGAAATAGACTTCCAGAAAGTTCAGGAATCTCAGAGAGTCCCAAAGAAGTTGGACCCAAGTAAGCACACACCAAGGCACACCATAACTGTGTTGCCCAAGATGAAAGATAAGGAGAGAATCTTAAAAGCAGCAAGAGAAAAGGAGACAGTTACTTACAAAGGAGTTCCCATTAGTCTATCAGCTGATTTCTCAAAGAAATCTTGCAAGCAAGAAGAGGCTGGAAAGACATGCTCAAATCAGGTAAGGTAAGGACCTACACCCAAGATTACTCTATTCAGCAAAGTTGTCATCTAGAAAGGAAGGGCAGATAAAAAGCTTCCCAGATAAGGTCAAGTTAAAGGAGTTCATCATCACCAAGCTCTTATTATATGCAATGTTAAAGGGACTTATCTAAGAAAACGGAGAATATCAAAACTATGAACAGTAAAATGACAACAAACCCACAACTATCAACAACCAAACCTAGAAAAGCAAAAACAAAAACAAACTAAGCAAACAACTAAAACAGGAACAGAATCACAGAAATGGAGATCACATGGAGAATTATCAGCAGGGAAGGCGGGGGAGGGGGGGAGAGTGGGGGAAAAGGTACCAGGAATAAGTCGAATAAATGGTGGGCAGAAAATAGATGGGGGGAGGTTAATAGTATAAGATATGTACAATTCAAAGAACTTACATGTATGACCCATGGACATGAACTAAGGGGGGAGAAGGCAGGTGGGAAGGGGCGTGCATGGCAAAGGGAAATAAAGGGGGGGAAATGAGACAACTATAACAGTATAATCAATAAAATATATTTAAAAAATAAACAAGTCTTAAAATAGTCAAAACAGCATATTTCATTATTTGTTAAGCCTAGTAGTCCACAAAACCGTGACATAAAACAAAAAATGTGTTAAGTGTATCCACTTTCAAATAAAATTATTCATGTGGAAGAGAGCAACAATTAAACGCATCGGAAAGGGAAATGATCAATTGAGAGAAAAATTACTACACATACTCCAGGAGTAAGATTAAAACAGTTTATACACAAAAAAGTAATAAGAAAAATCCCAATAGAAATAAGAACGAAAAGGGCTAGAAGGAAATATGAAAATGTTATTGCCCTTCTATTGGTTTTATGAAAACATTGCTGCCTTTCTGTTGGTTTTATATATGACCAATAAATGTATGAAAAACTAGAAAAAGACTTTTACTTTACCATATCAAATATACACATTCATATCAAATTTGCAAAATTTTTGAACTAAGGTGGAGGAATGATGGTGGGAGGGAGGGCGGTGCAGAGTGGAGGGAATAAAAGGAGAAAAATGGAACAACTGGAATAGCATAATCAATAAAATATATTTAAAAAGTAAAAATAAAATGTGTAAAGCAGCATCAATCATTAATGGGGAAAAGATGGTTATTTAAAATCTGCATGCAGGGATGTCCAAACTTATGGCATCTTTGGGCTGCACTGGGAGAAGAAGGGTTGTCTTGGGCCATACATTAAATGCACAAACACTAACGAATACTGATGAGCAAAAAATAGATTTTAAATAAATTTACAATTTTTTGAGTTGGGCTGCACTCATAGCCATTCTGGGTCTCATGCAGTCTGTGGACCACGGGTTGAAAACCCCTGATAGAGTTAGGGAATTTGGTTAATTGACAAGCAAGTGTAAACGCTGTCTTAACATCATGTGCCAAGATATTTTCATGGGATTAAGTAGTTACATCTTTGGGGAAAATAAAAGTAATAAAGAAGTACTTGTAACCAAATGTTTATTTTATCTCAGGGTAGAAAAAATAATGTAAGTATAAAAATAACTGAAGAAATGATAAAGAAAAATAGATTTGTATACATATGAAATAAAATGTTTTGTGAGATAAAATGAAAACACAAATTTTGAAATTATTTTAATATATAAGATATCCATTAACATATAAAATATGATGGACTATACCTTATGAAACCATATAAAATATTACCTGTGTTTAATTTCAAATAAAATATTTTATACAAATACCTATTAAGGATAGTAGTATAACGAACATTCATTTACACATCGTCTACTCAAATTAAGAAACAAAATGTCATAAATACAATCAAAACCACCTCGTCATTATCTCTTGTAGTCCAAGAGATTTACTATTGTATACTTTCTATCTTTTCTTCATGTGTGTTTTACATACTTTACTGTACTTATTTATTCTTAACTCGTAACTTATGTAGAATTAATTTAAAAATCTTTCATTTGTACTTAAATAGAATTTGTTTATATTTAACTATATTTTCTTGATACTTTATTTAGGCATTGATGAGAACATATTTTTAATTTTCTACAGTGAAAACGTACCCCACATCTTTGTTATATTTTTCTCATATAGCTCACTCTATTTTATTTCATTTTGTATATTTTCACTATGGGATAGTGTTTTGATGTGAGTATACTGACAGTTTACATATGCATTCACCTGCACTTGGATATTGGCTTATTTTCAGTTTGTACTCTATAAATAATGCTACTCTTTGAACATTCTTACACACACTTCCTCTGTATCCATAACAGACTCAGGAGTGGAATTGGTGGGACTTTGATGTCCTTATCCTGACTGTATTGCCAAATTGCTCCTCAAAGTTTCTGTGCAACCGTGTACTCCCACCAGAGAGAATGGGAATTTCTGTTATTTAACATTGATGCCAACTATAAATACAGTCAGGATTTTTAATCCTTGATAATATGCAATTATATCTTGTTACAGCTTTTTCTTGTTTTTCTCAAATTCCTTGCATGATTGAAAAACTTTTTCATGAACTTATTAGTTACTTAGGATTTCTCTTCTGAGAATCAATGCTTCATATCTTTTGCTGATTTTTCCTTCATTATTTTCTTCTCTGTAGGTTTGTAGGTTTCTTTATTTTACATCCAATTTTGTAGCCAATAATCCGTGTTACAAATATCTTCTCATAATGTGTATTTTAGTTTTTTTACTATTTTTGATGTTGTTTCATGAAAGTATATTTAATTTTAGTATAACCAAGCTCATTATTTTTTGTTTGTTTATGTTGCATTCGTCCGTGGTGTGCACACATGTGTATCACTTAGGAAATCCTTTCCCACCAACAGCCCATAATATTCTACTAAATCACATTTGAAATGTTTAATAATTGTTTAATGTTTGGTTTTCCAACTTTGGTCTTGCATTATGGAATCGACTTTTGTGTGTGGTGTGAAGTAGCAGTATTTGTTTATTGCCCAAATGGAGTAACAGTTGGCACAGCACCATTCATTGAAGTGCTTCCCCCTACCCCACTTTTCTGTAATCCTGCCTCTGACGCAGTTCAAGTGTTTATATGTGTGTGAATTTATTTCTAGTTCTTACACCCTGTTACATCATTCTTTCATGAATAGCCCACACTATTAATGTCAACTACTTTATATCGCTGTGTATTTTGTGAGACAAGTCCCATGTTTTGTTCAACTTCATGGTTATACTATGTATTCTTGGCCTTCTGCTGTTTTATGCTTAAGTCATAGAGTCAGGTTGTTCTGTTAAAATCCCCATTGAAATTTTATTGGGATTACGTGATATCCAGAGATTGACTTGAAAAGAATTGACATCTTTAAAACGATGTTTGTTTTTATCCTTGGCTGAGACATATGTTTCCAGTTGTTATGGTAGGCTTTCGTGTCTTTCAATAGAGTTTTCTTATCTTCTCCATTTGTACATCTTTTGAGATATTTAACCTTAGATAGATATGTTTTTGTTGCTACTAGATATGGTTTTATTTTTAAATTAATTTTCTGATTGTTGTTATATATCTGTCCTAGATATAGCAACTTCACTGAATAAATACTAGAATAGTTTCAGTCAATAAATATCTTTTTATACAGAAATATAGAGCCACAAATAATCTTAATCACTCCATTTTTTGTATGCATGCCCATGATTTATTATCGATGTTGGGGATTTTCCGAATTTTTTAAATCAATATCATAGTTATGATTCTTGCATTTTCATATGTACACATTTGTGATAATATCCAGGGAATAAAAGCTCTAAAATTGAAATTGATTGGTCAAAATGCATGTACAGTCTACATTTAACTTACTTTACTCCTTAGTAATTATAATCTGAATAAATGGATGCACAATCTGCCTTTCTGAAAGGAAAAAGGCAATACCTACATACATTCTAGCCACAGTGTCTTTCCACTTCCACATTGACACTCAGCTTATAAAGCTAAAAAATGTGGCCCATTTGATGTGAATGTGCTTATATGATGAAGTAAAAGTCTTTTTCTAGGTTTTCATACATTTATTGGTCATATATAAAACTAACATTTTTGTATTGCCTGTCTATCCCTTTTCATTCTTATTTCTCTTGGGATTTTTCTTATTATTTTATTGTGTATAAACTGTTTTAATCTTACTCCTGGAGTATGTGTAGTAATTTTTCTCTCAATTGGTCATTTCCCTTTCCAATGTGTTTAATTGTTGCTCTTTTCCACATGAATAATTTTATTTGGAAGTGGATTCACTGAACACATTTGTTGTTTTATGACATGGTTTGTGGACTACTGGGAAAAAGAAATAATGAAATATGCTTTTTTTTTTTTACTATTTTAAGGCTCTTGCTTAATAATACATATTACACAAAAAGAATTTTATGGGTAAAAAGAAATCCTTGAACATATTTGGTGCTGGTTCTGGAGCATAAAAGTAAAATAACACTTAGTATGTAGTTCAGGGTCATTCTAAAAGAACTGAACACTTTAAAGGAAGTGTTAAACAGTAACTAGATTATAAATAGTCAGAGTCAAAACAAACTGGGAAAGAAATGATCGTTTATTTCTGTAACTTTCCAATGTGGGGCAGATACATTAGTTTTCATTTGCCTTGTATCTACTCTAGATCCCAACCACGTTTGTTCCCTATCCACCCCTGATAACAGAAGACCTAGAAAGCCAATCATTTGCCTAATAAAACTTTTCTTATTGAACTGAACTCCAGTCATTGACTTCACATAGTCAAGGCAAGAAAACCAATCCTTTGAGGTGTTAAATGTGCTGCCAACTTACCACCCAGATCTAAATCATGTTGATCGGCTATTTGGGTACTACATCGATAGTCATGGACCATATGATCCCTTAGGGCATTTACTTTAAGAATCAGTGCTCTGCTGCTGAGTAAGACTTACCTGTGTGAGCCAAGGAATTGATATCCTCACCACTCCCTTATAACTAAACCTTTCGTAGTACCCTGAGCAGAAAGACAAGAGTCATGCTCAGGTAACATAGGGCCAGACCTCTGGAGGGTGATATATCCTAACCACGTCTATCTGCATGCTCAGGTCTTATGTTGATGGCCGAAGTCACATGCAGAAACTATTTATAAACTCTAATGTCTTAATCGATGCTGGTTTCATGCATGTCAAAAAAATAACCTGTTGATTGACACAGCATTCATCCAGAAGGTGATTAACAAAACGATGGTGATTATGGTGATGATGATAGCTTTTGGTATGCACAAAATGTGAGAGGCAAAGTTCTGTAAGCATTATGTATGTTATTGTAGTTAATACTCCTAACAAATTCATGAAGTAGAAGTTATCCAAATCACCTTCTCACAGATAAGGAAACTGAGACAGAGAGGTGAAACAATTTTCCCTAATTTATACAAATAGTTAAGCTTCAGAGCTAGAATTTATGCCTAAGGTGTCTGCCTACAGAGCCACAAACCTAACTTCAAAGGACTTTTTCTAGTCTTGATTTTTAGAGGTAAATCTACTTTGGAATGTGAGCTCCACACAGCACACACCAAATGCATATACTGCACTTAGAAACAAACACACACATCCTAGACAATAAAAAGCTAATGAAATTCTTCACCACCAGACCAATATTACATGAAATGTTAAGAGAAAAATAATAATAAATAAGAATAATTAAATAACAATGACTATGTACCTATCAATAATCACTTTAAAAGTAAATGGATAAATGCTCCAATCAAAAGACATGTGGAGGCAGATAAAAAAGATAAGACCCAAACATACATTGTCTACAAAAGACCCATTTTTAGATTGATAAACCCATACAGACTGAAGTATAGGGATGGAAAAAAAGTTTTTTTATGAAGATGGAAACAAATGAAAAATCTGGAGTAGCAATACTTATATCAGACAAATAGACTGTAAAACAAAGACTGTAGCTAGAGACAAAGATGGACAGTACATAATGATAGAGGAATTAATCTAAATAGAGAATATAACCCTTTTAAGAAGAAGAATTATTGGTAAGCATAAAATAGATGGAGAGAAGTAAAAAATGGTATAGGAAACAGAGAATTCAAAGAACTTATATGTACAACCCAGTATATGAACTAAGGGGGGGGAATGCTGGAGGGTTGGGGATGCAGGGTGGAGGGAGGATAAAGGGGTGAAATTGGGATAACTGTAATAGTATAATTAATCAAATATACTTTAAAAAATTCAAGAGGAAGGAAGACTGCCAAACTCATTTTACAAGGCCAGCATTATAATAATTCCCAAACCAGATAAAGACAATACAAAGAAAGGAAAATTTAAACCAATATCTTTGATGAACATGGATGCTAACATCCCCAAAAGATATTAGCAAACTGGATTCAGCAATACATTAAAAAAGGCATATAACATGATAAAGTGGAATTTATTCCAGAGATGTAAGGTTGGTAAGATATCAAAAAACCAATAAATGTGATGTGCTACATAAACAAAATGAAGGAAAAACACCACATGATCATATCAATAAATGCAGAAAAATATTTGATAAAATCCAAAATCTATTTATGATAATAACTCTCAGCAAAGTGGGAATAGAGGGAACATACCTCAAAGTAATAAAAGCCATACATGACAAACCCACAGCCAACATCATACTCAGTGGGAAAAAACTAAAAGCATATTCCTTAAGACTGGGAACAAAACAGGGATGTTCAGTTTTGCCACTCTTATTCAATATAGCGCTGGAAGTCTTAGCCATAGCAATCAGAGAATAAAAAAAAATAAAAGGCATTCAGATTGGAAAGGAAGAAGTAAAACTGTCATTATTTGCAGATGAGAAGATATTGTATATAGAGAACCCTAAAGTTCCACCAAAAAACTAATAGAAATGATAAATGACTTCGGTAAAATAGCAGGATACAAAATAAACATTGAGAAATCAGTTGCTTTTTTTTATACACCAATAATGAATTATCAGAAATGGAAACTATAATAAATGGTACCTTGGGGCAATGGCTTCACTTCTTCCTGTAGTTTTCTGATAAGACCCTTACCTGCAGCTCTTACTTCTGTCTCTCCTTTACCACTAAGCTCCCAAGGATTCATCCCCTGACTGATGTGATTCGTCTAATAGGAATCTCTGGTCCTGTGCATGTTCTCATCCCCTGACTTTTAAAAAAAAAATACTTCTGAATTTTATTGTTGTTCAAGTATAGTTTTCTGCCTTTTCCCCCCACCCCTTTCCACCACCCCAGCCATCCCCTCCTGCCTCCCCTGTTTCTCCCCCTCCCCTTGTTTTTGTCCATGTGCCCTTTATAGTTGTTCCTGTAAACCCTTCACCTCCCCCCCCATTATCCCCTCACCTCTCCCCTCCGGTTACTATCAGTTTCTTCTTAATTTCAATGTCTTTGGTTATATTTTGCTTGCTGTTTGTTTTGTTAAGTTCCAGTTAAAGGTGAGATCATACAGTATTTGTCTTTCATCACCTGGCTTATTTCACTTAGCATAATGCTCTCTAGTTCCATCCATGCTGTCACAAAGGGTAGGAGCTCCTTCTTTCTTTCTGCTGTGTAATATTCCATTGTGTAAATGTACCATAGTTTTTTGGTCCATTAATTTACTGATGGGCACCTAGGTAGTTTCCAGCACTTGGCTATTGTAAATTGTGCTGCTATGAACATTGGGGTACATAGGTTCTCTTGGATTAGTGTTTCAGGGTTCTTAGGATATAATCCTAACAGTGGAATTGCTGGGTCAAAAGGCAGTTCCATTTTTAGTTTTCTGAGAAAATTCCATACTGTTTTCCATAGTGGTTTCACCGGCCTGCATTCACTATACCTACAGAAAACCAGGTAAAGCATCCAAACCTCTCCAGCCGCAACCCCTAATCTCTATAATACTAATTGTTAACCCTGCCCCCAGAAAAATCATACTGACTTTATTATGAATAAAAAAAGGAATAACAATAAAATTACTGGGAAACCAGAGTTTTATCTTAATGAAAAGATCCCCCCAAATCTCACAGAATAGAAAACTTAACATAATAGTGCAACACAATTACCCTAACATGTATGCTTCACTTAGTAACTTTAATTTGTTCCTGAAAACTCTGCCACCGAATGAAAAGGATTAAGTGGGAAATCATTTCTATTACTTTTAATAGCAAAAAATATAATGAGTTTTATCCCAATCTATATTTTCACACAGAGGGAAAAAAATATTTGGTTGGGCACTAAAACTAAGTTTATAAAATAAACATTAATATGAAAGTAAACATAGATTATAGTATTTAAGAAGTTAATCTACCTTTAAGTAGACATTAACATCAGAATTAGTCACATTTGACAAGAATTATCTTTTCCTTGACACTATGACAATAAATTAAAAAAAAAACAACATGACATAGCCATAAAAGAGGAATCTTTGTATGAAAAATGTACAAGGTGGACGACAGACTGCCATCTTGTAGTTCAATGATATTAATCCAACATTTGTTTCATTCTTCATTCAATGTGTTATATACATTTTCAATGTCTCAAATACCATGACTACTCATAACATGATGCAATTTTCTAGAACATACAGCTGGTTCAACAGAGTAAGCTAGCTCTTTAAAAATAGACTTTTTTACAGCAGGGTAGGATCAAGGTTGGAATGTGGGGACGGATGGGGTGTGGGAGAGTGGTGGAGAAAAATGGAGATAACTGTACTTGAACAACAATACAAAAATTGAAAAAAATAAAAATAAATTTAAAAAGATTTAAAAAAGAGAGAGAGAGAAATGGAAACTAAGAAAACAATCCCATTCCTTCAAAAGTAAGAATACCTAAGAATAAATTGCTGGGAGGAAGAGGGTATAAGGGGATTAAATGGTAACAAAAAAATACCCTAAGAATCCTGAAAAACCAATTCAAAAGAACCTTTGCACTCCTATGTTCATAGCAGCACAATTCACAATAGCTAAGTGCTGGAAATAACCTAGATGCCCATCTACAAATGAATGGATCAAGAAACTATGGTACATTTACACAATGGAATTCTACGCAGCAGAGAGGAAGAAGGAGCTTATACCTTTTGCAACAGCATGGATGGAACTGGAGAGCATTATGCTAAGTGAAGTAAGCCAGGCAG
>PVJI01032952.1:0-11677 GCA_004026765.1 Micronycteris hirsuta
GGGTAATTCAGAAGAAAATAAGAAAAGCACATATTTGGTAATTAGATGATTTTCCTGTCATACAAATTGGTTATCCAGATTAAAAGTTTCTCTGGTAATAGCCCCCTTTCTTGGCCAGGCTCTCTATCTAAATTGTTTTAGACAGCTAAGGGAAAGCTTAAAGTTTTTCTTAAATCTTCTGAGTCTGGATTGCATTCAGTTTGAGTTCACATGGCAAACTGTCACATTTTGGGGAGGCTCATTCCAAAATCCTTCAATAACCCATTTTTAGTTTTATAGAAGTAAACTCTGATTGTACAGGTGTCACCGACTTTTCAAAAATTTGCTTGATGCTACTTCGCTTTTACAAAAGATTTACATTTATAACTGTTTTTTTGTTAAGAAATTTGAAAAAAATTACTTTTATTAAAAATAAAAGTAAAAATCAAAAATAGCATCCAGCATTTGCTTTGCTGAATGTAAGAGCAGCGTGCAGGAAGCAGCGAGAGTGGCTGCGCCAGATTCCCTCCAGAGAAACACACTCAGCATTTCAGCATCAAGCCCCCATTTCCTTTGTCTGTGAGCAACTTCTCTTCCTCTCAGTGTGTTCTGTGCATCCATTAGCAAGATGTGTCCTCAGGTCATTGCTTCTTCACTTTCTGACATTTTAGCTTAGGAAAGATTTCATAGGAATGTTCTACTTTTGGATAGTGGGAGAAAATTGATTTAAGAAAACAAAATCCTGAAGGTTGCTAACAATCTGTTTCTTATATTTTTAGTTGTGAAATAACATCAGGGTCAGAGCTAGTGATCAAACAATTTTTATTTTCACAAGAACAACACAGTATTCCTGGTATCCACGTCAAAACATCGGCACATATGGGCTTATAATTTCCTTATTACAGTTCTCCTCTGGGATATATTGATTTTTTGTTTTTACTTTTACTAATTGAATATATTGTTTTTATTTGTATTTAACGTGGTATATAACTTTTGATGAGTCAGGTTAACTCTTCATATGATTTTATGTTGTTGAGGATGCTGCTGATATCACAGATAGCATGCTGAAGTGTGCTTACACTGTCACAGATGTAATGAAAATTAAAACAGATCATGTAATCCTTCATCATATGCTTTAGTAGGGGAGAAAAATAAAAGTTTCTAGATATTTAGTCATCCTTCTGTTCCTGACATTTATTTATTTATTTATTTTCTATTTTTTAAATTTTATTGTTGTTCAAGTACATTCGTCTTCCTTTTGACCCCACTACTCCCCCCGCCCCCCGACCCCAGCCATCCCCACCTCCCTCCCCTGATTCCACAACCCCTTGGTTTTTTCCATATATGGCCATTACTGGTGTCCTAATCAATAAAACAAACAAGCAAGAAAAATATAACCAGAGACATTGAAATGAAGAACAAACTGACAGTAACCAGAGAGGAGGTGGCAGGGGATAATGAGGGGAAAAGAGGGACAGGTTTTCAGGAACAACTGTAAAGGACACATGTTCCTGGTATTTAGAAGGGGACACATACAAATGGAGATTTCCTTCATAAATGTAAAATTACTTCACAAAATGGCAACTTCTTTCATTTCAGAGATTCTTGTGTGCAACCAGCCTCTTAAAAATAAATAGTCAAAAATAATCCTTATGTTAAAGTGACCTATTTGGGGGTAGCATGCTGTGCTTCTCTTGTTTGTACAAAGAAATCACTCAGAAACATGAATACTGACATATTGTATAGTAAAATATAAGGCGATTTTAGTTATAAAATACTTTAGGCTGGAAAAAATTAATGGTATCTCCATTGGTTGTATTCGTATCACCCACAATGATGATGCCCATGTTTCTGATTATACTTTGATAATCTAGTCACATGATTGATGTGACTGACTTTCCTTTGCTGACACCAGTAGTGGCCATACTATTATTTTTAACTGACATGTCTATATTTACGCTAATCAACACTCTATATGTAAAATCAGAATCATTCTAAATCAGACAGGTTCATGCAGGATTGCTTTAGAAGAGTTGCTTCAGAATCCTGCCATACTACATCAAATAAGTATCGATGTAAGAAATGTCCAAACATGTAGATAATTTTTATAAGAGTTTATTTGAGCCAAAACTGACAACATGTGCCTGGGAGCAGGATCTTGCTCCCTTAATAAGGTATTTTGATTAAAAGCACTAGTAATATTTGTGCTAAAATGACTTCCAATGCAACAGCTTTAGTTCCAAGCAAAAGGGGTGGGGAGAGGTTTTTATATAACATACTTGAATGTGATTTTTCTAATAATGTACATATTGTAGGGAAAGTGGAAATATATCCTTTTAATCTTTCTTTTTCTAGAGTTATTAAGGCATTATATAGAGTTCTGGTTAGTACTTTCTATAAAAATTTTATATACAATATGTCAATCCCGATGAACTCCCACTGAGTATATTTAGAACCAGCATAAATCTTACTATTGTAATAATACATAGTTGAATAGAATTGGACAACTGACCTAGTTTCTAGGTTCATAAAAACTAAATGTATGTAAAATAAATTGATATAAATGTAGCACCAGGGTTCAGATTTTTTAATGAAAGATTAAATTTCATTTTTTGAATAACTGCATTTTTAAGCCAGTCAAATCAACTCCTTTGGGCATCCCATTGAATTCTATTATTTTGGTGGTTCTGGATCTACTCTACTATTAATATTGGTTTATAAAGTATTCTTTTACTTGTTTATATTTTCCATATTCTTTTGTTTCTTAAAAATTATGTAATTAAATAACAATGAAAAAATAGGAACCTGTAGAATTAATGAAAATAACAATTTTGCTCCTAAATGTAAAGACTAATTTTTCATTTATTCATTATTTAATTCACTCATTTATTAATTCAATCCAAATTTATTTGCCATATTCTATTTCATTTTAGAGATTCATGGTTGATTAGTATATTGCTACAAAAGTAAAGGACCATCCCTGATTAAAAAAAAAGCTGGTATTTTAATTTGTTAGTAGGTTGTCTCTGGTAAGTCAGTAGTGGTTAAAAACACCTTTTTATGTGGAAAGATAGGCTATGACTAGAGAATTTCAGAGTTCAGAGGTCTCAGTACTAATAGAGATTGTCATTAACTAATCACAATGAAAAATAAAATATTTCATTCGGAGAATAATTAGCGACATGTGTGAAATTCCACTGGAGAGCAAGTTGCCACTGGTGACTAGAGAGCACCCAAAACCGACTGCAAAGCAGAGTAACTAGAATTAAGATGGACACTCAAAAACTGGTCTCTTTTTGTGTTTTTATGCCCATGGTTACAGGGATACAGTTGAAACTGTGTCTAAAGCTGACTGTGAGATGTTCTATGCATATTTATATTTATTCTCTCTGACTTTTGAAACTAAGATAGTACCCACATAATTATGCTCAGTAGCTATTTGTTAATGAGTTGAAAAAAACTAAAATACTTTGTAAAATAACAGTTTATGAAAGTTAATAAATTCAGTAGTTGTAATGAAGCCCAATATTTCCTGAAACATTTAGTAATAATTCCATAGTAGATAATAGACCTTTAAAATATTCTCTCAGACTTGTGACATTTTTAAGAAGTCAAAAACTATGATTATATTAGTCTAGTACCAAAATTAGGGCACAAATACCTATAACAAATCAATTTATTTAAAAACTTCTTTTGTGTAGTGAACCCTTATTATAATAAAATGTTCTCAATAACTTTGAAGTGTTTCAAAATGCATTAAGATAATTTCTCCCTTGCAAATGACCTCGTATAAAACTTTCTGTTTCTGTTCAACTTATTTAATATTTCCATTTCATCTTCTGTTCTCTTAGTAAAATTTTTAAAAATGACATGTTTGCAGCAGATGGCAAATCACTTCAAGAACAAAATAATGATCAAGTAATATATTTTAAAACAAGTTAAATGAAAACCTGTCCATATTAAGAATAGTAAAAAGTTGATATAGCTGTATTCAGAATAACAAAAATCAATAAACAATCAAAATACCTATGAAGAAGCAATGAAATGGGTCTAACTATTAAGCATTAACAAGAAACATACACGGATCCCAAAGGCTTTATGTTAAGTGAAAGAAACCACTTTATGCTGCACTTTTTTAAGTTCTGAAAAAGGGAAAAACAATGGTGACAGCGGATAGTGATGCCTGGGGTCTGGGGCTGAGAAAGGGAGACTGACTGCAAAGGAACGCGGAGAGCAGATGTGATGACAATGCTGGAATATAGAGAGAAGGGAAAAATCAAACTGAAGCTGAGAAGGTCATTGTCAAATTATCTGTCATTTTCCCAACAGAGTCTAATCAAAGTGAACACATACTAAACAAGGAATGAGAAGTGTATCTATCAACTTTCAGGTCATGGGTAAAATGAAATGGCATAGAGAGGTGGCATAGGTCTCCAGCTACCACTCAGGGATCACTTGCAAAGCTCCAGATTAAATTTTGGCAAAGGCAGTGAGGAAAGAAAATGTGCAAGAAAATGTCCTATTATTTGAGGCATTGTTTACCCTAGCTAAACAACAGAATAACAGAGTTCAGTGGTTTACAAACTGTGGTCTAGAGCCAGTTTTCATAATCGTATATACTCAGTATTATCAGTGTATATTTCACTCTCATTCTCTCACAATGTGTTGTGGGAAACTGAGACCACATAATGTGATGACATTGTTGCTCCAAAGGCTAATAGAATGTCTGTTGTATATTCTTTGGTTTTAAATGTTTTATTTTTTTGGTTTTAATTATTAATATGATAATATTAGAATGAATACATAAATAAAAATATAAAAATAGCCTAAGGTAAAGAAGTTTGAAAATTGCAGCACAGTTAAGTAAACAATCGACCACTGGCCAAGACTGGGGCTGAACCAACCCTTCCTTTAAGCACCGAAAGCAGGATTTGCTGTCAGGTTCAAGCTGTGAAAATTACTTTCTAACCACAGCAAATTATTTGCATGGGGAGTTCATATAGTTGAAAAGCAGGGCATAGCCATAGCCAACAGAGGTCTGCTGCTACAGATCTCTATCGGGGACACAGATGAAAGAGAAAAAAATTATATGGTCTCTTCATTCAGCAACTTAACATTACCCTAAGACATTCCAACATAGGACCATTCTTATTTTATTTAGTCTGCTCATGAAACACTGCACATGCTCAGAGAAAGCCCACATGCAGTTAATTCAGAAGAATAATCAGACCAGGAAAACTATAAAGACTATATACTGCTTCTCATAGTGCTTCTATCAAATAAAAAAGTACAACGAAATGCTAACTAATGTTTGAGAAACCAAACAACATTAAGAAAAATTTACTATGAACAACAAGGCAACTGGTCCAATCAAAAGTGGAATCTATGAAACTGAAGACAAAAAACAATAATATTATTTAATCAGTTAGAAAAATACCAAGAGCATATTATATTTAGAAAAAAATTATTAACTAACTTATTGAAATGAGAGCAATCAGAAAATAAGAAATTATTATAGAGAAGTTACCATGTATTTTGGGTTAAGCAGAAGTCAGGTCTCTTTTTTGTGGTGCCTCAGAGGTTAAGGATGAAGATGAACATCTCTTTCCCAGCCACTGGCTGGCAGAAACTCATTGAAGTAGACAATGAATGCAAAATTCGTACCTTTTATGAGAAGCATATGGCCACAGAAGTTGCTGCTGATGCCCTGGGTGAAGAATGGAAGGGTTATGTAGTTTAACTCAGTAGTGGGGATTTTTCTCCATTAAGCAGGGGGTCTTGACCCATGGCCATGCCCATCTGCTGCTGAGTAAGAGGTGTACCTGTTACAGACCAAGGAGGACTGGAGGAAGAGAGTATAAATCTGTTTGAGGTTGCATTGTGCTTGCCAATCTCAGTGTTCTCAACCTGGTCATTGTAAAAAAAAATGGGGGTGGTAGATATTCCTGGTTTCACTCATACTACTGTGTCTCATTGCCTAGGCCCAAAAGAGCTGGCAGAATCTTCAAGCTTTTCAATTTCTCCAAAACAGATGGTATCCACTAGTATGTTGTGGAAAAAAAAAAAAAAACAGAGAAGGTAAAAAAACCTAGGACCAGAGCACCCAAGATCCAGCGTGTTTTTACCCAAGTGTTTTGCAACACAAATGTTAGTGTATTGCTCTGGAGAAACAACGTACTATGAAAAATAAGGAAAAGGCTACAGAATATGCTAAATTTTTCTCTAAGAGAATGAAGAGGGCCGAAGAAAAATGCTGGGAACAAATTATCATGAGATATACTCTGTCCTCTCTGAGAGCTTGAATCTGAGTCCAGTCAAAAATGACATTGTATTAGAGCAACAAATAAGTAAGAACAAACATTAAAATATAGTTATAAATTAATATCTAATTCTTATAGTTAAAACATCAATAAAATGCCTAGATAAAAGAATTTATATATCAATGATCTTCAATTTAAAATATAAAAAATCTCCCAGAAGTTTCAATGATAAATAAAAGAGACATTAAAATGTAATAGAAAATTTTAGAAATCCAGAGCATGAAGCCAAAGATTTGCACATCCATGCAATAGAACAGTCAACAGGGGAAAGCTGAGAGAATACAGGGCAGTAAACAGTAGTTGAAAATATACCTGATTTGAATTAATCCTCACATTTAGATGGTCCACCCAATTCAAGCAGAAAATTATTTTAAATACACATATATCTGGACATATACTCATGACATAACACAAATATTAAGAAAAAAACTAAGATTTTTAATAGCAATAATTTATCCTCCAAATTAGGAAGAATATGCTGGAATAAGATGTCTCAAAAATATTTGAAGATAATTGACTGACAAAGTATCAAGTGCTTTGAAGTTTTGACTACTATTAATCCTAGAATTACATACAAAAAAGTCATATGTAAAGGCAAAATAAGCATTTTTTGCATATCTAACAACCCAAAGCATTACTTTCCTGATAGTCTTTCTAAAAAAGTTCAATTTTGCTCATGAATAAAATAAATGTTTAAGATCTCTATTTTTCTAGTTAATAAAATCCTAGGTGGTTTCAAATGGGTCATTTGTGCTTGATGTTTGCTAACAAAACTAGCAAAAACATCATTTATTAAAACAAAAAAGATGATGAAGTTCACTGGAAAATGTAAAAGAGAGAGAGTTCTGATCTAAATCTAACTGAGGAGTGCAATGGATAAATGTGTCCTTAGAAGGGGCTGCGGGCCCAATAGTCCTCAGGTTGGAATAATGTTAGAACCCATGAGGACTTTCTAGTGCAGTGACTAGAAATGACTCATGGTCCTGTGCAATTTCATTGCATAATTGATAAGACCCATGCCTAAAATCTTATACTTAATCATTTCTCTTCCAGGGTACAGACATGAAGCAAACAATCCACACACATCTGTCAGGAGAATCTGTGATACGCAAAAAATAGCTGACTTGCACAGTGGCTGACAAAACCAACATCGGCATCTTGGGAGCTCTACTTTACTTCGTCTTCACCCAGGGGCCTAGGCAAAACAGGCTTCATCACTGAACTTCCCTACTTGCTGAGGCAGGAGGGAGTAAACAGATTGTTTTCTCCAGATAAAAGTAAACAGATTGTATGTTTTGACCCATTTTAATTTTGGAAGTGCAACTAGTTTCAGAAGCTGCAATTACAGTTCTGTGTCTAGAACTTTTTGCTGAAAAAATTTTTGCTGAATAACATTTATGACTACTATATCTTATGAAATGATATATATTGTTTTATTACATGATCTTTGATATATAAGAATTATATTTAATTCTGTGAAAGAGAGGTTTCGATAAATTTAGCACACACAGGTGTGTCTGGACTTCTCTGTCATTGTCCAAGATTTGTGTAGTTAATGGCAAATCTCCCTGTCTCTAAGATCTATTTCTAAGATCTTTCAATTTCCTTATCAATAAAATCCTACATGGTTTTAGAGAGACTTTCTCTTCTTACTGGACATTTGTTTCTACTTCACGGGCAAGAAGAAAAGAAGTTTAATGTATAGAAAGACTAAGTAAAAAAGAATTTAACAGTGCATGTTAGTGATCAATTTGAAGTCTATTACATTATTTTTATATCTAATATTACATATACTTTATTTTAGACAGACACAGATAATACCCACCCAGAAAAACAAATAAGTAATAATAATAATCACAATCATAAATCAAAATCTGTCAGACCAAGCCCAACTTATCTATTTTCTTGTCTAAATTTCTATTTGCATATCATATATTGGGCTCTTATAGGCTAATGATAGTAATAGAATTTAAAAAATAAGACAAATGTAAAATATGTCCTGAAAATGCATATGTCATAGTCAGTATAGTGTCTAAGATGTATTACATAAAATATTTGTCAGCAAATTGCAATTTAATCTTTGTAAGATTCTCTACACTGGAAAAAACAGATGTTCCTGTGTTTGATGAGCTTCTGAACCACTGCCTGCATCCAAGACAAAACAAGCGGCAAGGAAGGGAAATTGACATGTGGCAAAGCAGCCACTTAGCAACAAATTTATTACCTTCCTTTAGTATTCTGTAAGGTTCTAGTAACAAGCATCAAGAAAATATTCATTTTGCCTGAATTTAAATTATGTATTTGCTTAACTTATTTCCTCTTAAGGTAGGAGAGAGCATATTAAATGTATGCAACAGAGATTTGTACTTTTCATGATACAAGTAATAAAAGAATGACTGCATTCTCCTTATAAAAATACAGAGCTTGGAATGAAAGATAAATGAGTTAAAACTGTCTTTTATATTCTTCTTCATTTCCCAGAATCAGTTACTACTTTCAGTTTTGTACACATTTATAAGAAACAATGTGTGTTTCATGCCTGTCTGTAAATATGTAGATATATATCACATGTAAGTGAAAATGTTTGTGCTTATGTATGTTATATGCAGAATATAAATAAACAGAATTATAGTGTGTTTATTTTTGTGCACATTATATCATTTCTACAATAAAAAAGATCTTAGATCTGTGTGAAGTACAATACGGAGTTGATATTAAGTCAGTAAGTTCTGATATGATTGGACCAGTTCCCAAAGCGTGGGAATAGTTTCCATAGTAGTACGGCCAGCATTTACCTCAAGCCCTCCTACTCCCCCCAGCCAACTTGCCTCTCGCTAAGGAAACTCATGACTCGGTAACCAGAAGATTAACACTTGGCCTTCAGACAAGAAGGAGACCTTCATATCCTATGGTAGTAGCATTATTGTTTCAAGGGCTTGTAACAACATACCTATTTCTAAGTCAGATGGCACATATCATGTGAGCTGGCAGTGATTCCTGCTCCTTCAGAAGGTGGGATCTATTCCTCAACCCTTTACACTTGGACTTGGTCTATGACCTGAATTTATCAAGGGGATGTTGAGAAATGTGATGCAAGCAAAGAGTTAAAGCAACAACCCGTTGGGGTTTTCCCTTGCGTACTGTGTTTGAAATAATACGTAAACTATATAAACAAGCTCATAACACTGTACTAAAACGTAAGGGGCTCAAGGAAGAGAAGTAAGCACCCTATGTCACAATATACTAACTTCCAGGGATAAGAGGGCAGTCATTTTTGATCGAGCTCACTGGTTGGCTGTCTACAGTCACAGATGGAACCCGGCAGGAATCATCTGAATTCCCTCAGACCAGCAGAGCCACCAAGTCATTACAAAAATTATGAGCTAAATGAAATCATTTGCTTTTTTTATTAAGCCAAATACATTTTTTAAGTTTTTCAATTTTAGATTTTTTTTTTTTTACACACCAAAATCTAGTATATGAACTCTTATCTAGGAATAGGGCCCTGCTGTAACAAAAACCTAAGCCACTGCATTGTTTGGGTGCATGAGTTCATAATATCTGGAAAAGCAGCAAGGAAATTGTTCATAAAACTTAGAAAAGTGGCAATAAAACTGCTATGTTAGGCTGGAAAAATGACCACCTGTAGTCTACAGTAGTGGAAAATTGTTAAAACTGCTGCTTGTGGTAACATGAAATATAGAAATATACCCAAGGAACTGGAGAATTTGGCTACATAAATTGCTGGAATTTAATAAAGAGAATTTTAAAATATTTATATCTTTGTACAAACAATATTACCATTTTTCTCAGATAATCTCTCTTTGCCCCTCCAGTTATAACTTCTACCCTAGTTCTCTCTAGGAGGCTGAGCCGTGTAGACAACCAATTATTAGGCTACTTTCCTCCCTGACTTGTATTAGATTAAACAAAACTTAGACGTATTGGCACAAAATGAGAGAACAGGACAGTATATTTAATATTTATTACCAGGGCTCTTTTCCTGTCGACACAGATTGATGATAGAGCTTCACTATCAAAGGTCATGATTTCTGTCCCATTTACACCTACAGCTCCCTCTCCATTTTTTCCCTTTTCTGCCTTTTACCCCACTGGGAATTAACAGGTTCCCACTGCTGCTAGTCCAAGGATGTTTTAAATCATTGATGGATTCATTTTAAATATTCCTGGGTTTCCTAATGGGAACCTGAATGATATGTCAATTGAAATATTGTTAATAATATTATTAAATAATAATACTGGTTAGAAAGCCCTTAAAACTTTGAATTACTTTTGCAGGTCTTAGTTTGTACAATGCTTTGTAGTAAGCATTATCAAGGCAGGTTTATGATACTACATACTATATATTTTTCTTGTAGCTAAAGGGGAAGAGGAGATATTTTCTCTCTATATTGCAATGCCTTTTTTATTAAGCCGTTAACAGAATCTGCAACCTTTCAAGGACAAATGGTTGAATTATACAATTAACACAGGAGGAAAAAATGCCAGCCTGAGAAACTCAACAAAGATTATATTGAAAAATAAAGAACAGGAAATGATTATTAACAGATGCCCAAAATATGGGCACATCTGGTTTTCCATTTAAACAGCATTTATAATGTTTTAAAACAAGTAAATACAATATTTTAAAAAACATTCATTTGTATAAAAAATGGTAAGAAAAGCAAGGGACTGGAACAAAAAAATCAGGTTAGGTGCCTCTGTAGAGGGAGGGGATGCGGCTGGGAAGGATTTCGTGTTTACGCATGCAAATGTGTGTACTCTGGTACGTATAAATAAGGTGGGTGTAAATATGTACTCAAGAGAACACTAGAAACAATTATATAAATATTGTCTTCCATCGACTTCACAATTCACATGAACATGTTGGACTGAAGTGCTATTAAGCAAAGTTGAATTTAACATTAAATCAATCTTTTTTCCCCCTCTCTGTGCCTGGTTTTCTTCGCAGCATAATGCCAAACGCAGAAGGTGATAGCAAATACTTGGCTGTGCAAAAGAAGACAGTGCTTAGGTATGAATGGGAGATGTGATTTCCTAAATAAATAGTTAAACACAGCTTGGTCCTATAAGCGCCTTGGTCTAGGTCATGGCAAGCTGCCCTGCTGGTGCCCCAGGAAAATGCCAGGATTTCCCGTCTCCCTGATCAATGCATGGAATTAGGAAGCCAGGGGTCGTGATCTCATTGAGCCTGTTCTAGAGCCCTCCCTAGCCTTCTACACAAGATCTGGTTGGACAAAGACATTGGAATTTTTGGAATAACATTGGTCTCTAACAGTTAACTTACATATGGAACTCTACTGGACCTTTGTCTAGGTGAGGGGACAGAGGGCATGCACCTGGATGTCTTTCTTCAG
>PVJI01032953.1:0-11706 GCA_004026765.1 Micronycteris hirsuta
AGTAGCATAAATGGGAGGTAGACAACAGACAAGGGGAGGTTAGAACAGTATAGGAAGTACAGGAGCAGAAGGACTTATGTGTAGGACCTATGGACAAAACTAAAGGGAGGGGAAAGGGGGGTAAGGGGGAGGGGGGAGTGAAGGGGGGAAATGGGGCAACTGTAACAGCATAATCAATAAAATATAGTTAAAAAAAAAGTTTAAATGAACTTTTTATAGGATGGATTAGGAAATGAATAATTTCTTACTATCCCAGCTATTTAATACTGAAGTTAAGTGATCAGGAATATCCCCTGTTAAATTTATTTATTTATTTATTTCTATTCATGTTTATTCTATTACAGTTGTCCCAACTTTTCCCCCTTTGCCCTCCTCCGTCCACCCCACCCCTGCTCCCACAGTCCATCCTCACACTGTTGTCCATGTCCATGGGTCATTCATACATGTTCTTTGACTACTCTCTTCCCCTTCTTATTAAAGTTAAAATCATGACTGTTGTTAAAAATAGTAAATATGACTCAGCTTATCCTAAATGACTGTCTGTTTGAAAATGTCTCAGAATTATAGAAGACCTTGGCTGAAGTCTTGAGAATTCTAGTCCCCTTGCAAGGTCACAGCTGATGCACAGGGCGGCCTTTACCTGACCGCGTGAAGCAGTGGCTCCCCAGACTATTCCCCTCTTTCTGATTCTGAGCCACAAGCAGTCTTTGTAACGCCTCTCTCCACCACGGGCGTGCCTGCAGGGAAAGCACGTTGCTGCTTGTGATGGCAGGAACATTCTGAACCAAGCGATGTTCAGATTTAAGTGGCTTTTATTGCCTTTAGTTCAGTTGGTTGGCATTCTTGTTTGAAAGAGAGGAGAGCCGGAGTCAGGTTCCTAAAATCTTAAAACCAGGGTAGAGTTTTCAAGAATTTAAGTAGGGTTTTCACCTCTAATCAATTAATTATTCTCTCTGTCGTGTTGTTAATATTTTGTTTAAAACTTGATGTTAACTTATGACTCCATGGTTTTTTGTGGCATTTATTGTTTTGCTCCTGAAGTATATAAACAGTGTAATGACGGAATTGTCTCACATTACCTTTCCCTTTCAAGGTGATCATTCTGATTGTCTTTCCTGGTGTCGAATGTTTCACAGTCTGTTCTTCTAAAAATATGCACCATTAAGATAAATGTACCATTATCTTATCCCCAAAGTCTTAATTAACCAAGGCTGTTTCTCATCATTGAATTCTTCCATTCCTTAATCAGTATAATCTTCCCTGAACTCTGAATATTTTTTATAGTTTTTACTTGAGATGCTTCAAAACAATGTTTTTTTCCAAGTTGTCTACTTGCCTGTTGTTTTCTACAGGTAGCCTAAAATCAAAACAGATTGTTTTTCTGGTACATCGTATTTCAAAATAAAGAAATTTAGAATGACAGTACAACTTTCTCGGTGATGTAAGAACCCCCTTCATCGTGTCCCTGAGGGTCATCTCCTTCCTTTCTGAGTGCCATCGGCGAACTGAGGGCATGATTGTGTAAGGTATTTTCAAGGAATCCCCTTCCTCGGAACTACTGTAGTTGTATAGGAGTTTTTCCCACTTAAAATAAGCTGAAATTAGCTTCCTGTAATCTGCATGTCACTCCTGGCTCTGTCCTGTGAAGAACACAGGAAAGTTCTGTCGTTTCTTCCAGACGTTGCTTTAGGTATTTGACACTAATTTTATCTAGGGTTGCCCTAATTCTCTTAGTGTTTGTATGAAATCGTTTCCCAATTCCTCCTACCGCCATACCAGTTTGGAGAAATACTAAATTATCAGCATTACAGATTTGAATGATTGCTCTTTAGCTTTTCTGTGAGTCTGTTTCTCATTTTTATGTCATGTTGGTAGCCATGTGCTCTTCTTGCTAATGTGCCTCCAACCAGCTTTTGTTGCCTTTCTGTGTGGATCTTCTTTTAGGGCACATGTTACTGCTGCACGGGAAGGCGTGCACCCAGTCATGGGCATCCCCTTCAGTCTTTCTACCTGCCCCCCCCGCAGGAGCCCTAAACTGTGCCAGGGCTTTGTAAACCATGGTAATCGACTCTACCCTTCCCTAGGAGTCAGGACACAAGGTTCCATTCGCAGCACTTCCATTGTCTCTGACAGGGCTGTCTGTCTCACTTTCTCTGCCTTCGAAATGTAGAAAATGTTTGCCAAGAGTTGTTTATTTGGTTCTTCATTTTCCATCAATAAAATGTGCTTTCTTAATATGTTCATAGTACTATCATAACATTATTAAATTCAGGTCTTAGCAGTATCCAAATGATGCTAAACAGTCCTAATTGTACTATTTAAATCAGGGGTTGGCAAACTACTGCCCTCGGGCCAAATCCATTCTGCTGCCTTTTTTTTTTTTTTTTTTGCGTGTGGTCTGTGAGCTAAGAATGGATCTTAGTGCTCTTTCCCTCTTCCTCCCTTTCCCCCGAGGCAGATTACCTTTGCCGTTCTCTCTCCTAAGCTTCAAGGGCCCTTCTTTTGCCTCTGTAACTTTCTAAATAAACTTTCTCATGTAATTTGAAAAAAAAAATGGATTTTATATTCTTAAGTGGTTTAAAAACTCAAAAGACGAGCAATATTTTGTGACGTGACGATCCCATGAAGTCGGCATTTCGGTGCCCATCAGTACATTTTATGAGGACACAGCCATGCTCGCTCATGTGCGGATCGTCTCTGGCTGCGTTCCAGCTACTGCAGCAGAGCTGAATAGGTGCCCCAGAGACGGGCAGCTTTCCAAGTCTGAAGTATCTATTGTGTGGCCTTGTATTAGTTCCCCACTATCCATTGCTAAGAAACAAATGACCTGAAATGTGTGAAAACAACATACATTTATTATGTCAGGAGTTTCTGTGGATCAGGAATCAGGACAAAGCTAAGTCCTCTACTTCAAGGTCACTCATATGCTGCCAAGTGTTGGCTGGGCTCTAGTCCTCTTAGGGCTCAACTAGGAAAGAATCTGCTTCCAAGCACGTGTGGTAGTTGGCAGGACTCAGTTCCTCGGGGTTGTTGGAGTAATAAAGCATCAGTTCCTCGCTGGCTCTTGGCTGAAGACCACCCTGCCCTGTGGGCCCGTCCAACACGATGGCCTGCTTCTTCAAAGCATGCAAGCTAGAAAGGCAGTAGAGCGAGTCCACTAGGAAGGTGGAGTGTTCTGTAACCTAATCATGAAAGTGATATCCTGTCTTCTTTATTGTCGCTGTTGGGTGTAAGAAAGTCTGTAGGTGCAGCTCCTGATAAGGGCAGGGGGTCCCCCAAGGTCCCGGACACGAGTGATCATTGGGGACCACCTTAGAAGTCTGACCACCTGCCTCCTTTACAAGAGTTTTAGGTAGTTAATTTCTTTGTCTTCCCAAGATGTGTTTTCTCTTTAGGTGAGTATTTTCATACACTGATTTTGTGGGATGTCGTATAGTATGCTAAAATGGAATCAAGCAGTAATTTGTTGAATTTTTTTGTATTTCATCCCTGTTAATTACTCAGTATCATCTTCAGTTAGCTCATTTGTAATTAAAATTTTTGTTTATGGATGTGTTGCTTTCAGAGTTATGTATAGAAAAATTATAAGTATCATTTCTTACTGTGTTTTAAGAAGAGATTATATTTATTTTTTTCTTGGCTTTCTTATTCTTCTCATGTCTTTATGATAAAATCCTTTACTGGTATATTTTATAAAGCCTTCTTAATGCCCAATATGCTTTTCGTTTTTTTCTTTTTTTCCTCATTTTAGGTATTTTTGTAGCCAATAGCAGCATCATTTTTCCAGGTTGTTTTTTAACTAGTTAGCCTCAATCTGTTCATGTCTGTCACAGTACCTGTTCATCTGCACATTCTTCCACGTGAACACTGCAGCAGCTCCAGGCTGGAGGGCAAGTGATTCTTCCCTGGTACTCATCTTCTTCAGCTTTCCATTTCATCTTCTTTCATTGTCCTTTAGAGTGTTTACACCTGCTTCACTTGCATAATGTGGGGTGCGGGTGGATCATATCATACTGTATTATTAATTTGTCCTCTGAAGCACCCCCTAGGAAGGTAGAGAGAGGGTTTAGAGCCCTGAAAAACCAGGGCACCAGTTTACTTAGCTTTCTAGAAAAATACAGATCAGGAAGCAGAGTGAATCACTGTGAGTGACGACATCAAATGTGTCATCAAGGGTCGTTCCAACCACCTAGGCCTGGTGTCCCAGCCCAAAAAGGACGCATTGAACCAATAGTGAAGAGATCAGGTAGTGGGTGTGGACCATGCCAGCATGGGTAGCTCAGCACAGGAACTGTGTCTTCTAACTCCCACGAGCAGTTTCCCTGCCACAAGGATGCCCTTAGGGATAACAGGTAACACAGAAGCTCCAGTCTTCTGAGAGTGTTTTAATAGTCCTGGACCAGAAAACCCTCGGGGCTCACTTGCTTGCTCACACCTCTCAGGCCAGGTGCAGTTCACCTCTCAGGGTGACTTCACAATAGCAGGGCATGGCTGGCATCTCACATTTCTCCTCATCCATTTCTGGTTCTCTTTCTGGCATCCGGTTCCCTACCAGGAACAGGCTTAGGCACTCTGCACCTGCTAAGGGAACCCTGTGCCACCCCATTTACCCAGACATCGGGGGGGAGTCGCTGGCGTGGCTCCTGCTTTCACTTCTCCAAGCCGGGCAGTTGTTCCTCAACATCTGCGAGGGTCTACTGCTGGTTCTGGCCTTGTGATTTTCACTCAGGAAAGGCGAGGGTCAGGGGCCACCCTGCTTGTTCTCCATGTTCCCTCATCCACACTGCTTTCAACACGAATTCCTTCAGATTTCCACTCAGTGTCTTCATGATCTGATCCTGGCCTCATCCGAATCTAGAACTCTAGTTCCCCACACGAGGCACCTGCCACACACCGATGCCGTGGTTTGTGCGCTCCGAGGTGACACAGGTCTCCTTCTGCTTCCCTCTGTAGTTTTGGCATCACAGTGGGGCCATCCCTGTTTTCGGGTGCTCACTGCTCTCTCAGTGCCCCTCCTTTTGTGACCGAGCTCACATGGTCAGTGTGACTGACCGTTCCTTTCCCCGGTGCCTGGCATGGAGTAGATTTCCGGTAAATGGCAGATGGCTCCGGGTGAGAGTCATGGACAGCATGGGGTGGAACTCAGAGGATGCCAGCCGGTGCTGTGTCTGTAGCCTGGTGCAGGATAGGGAACGTCAGCAATAATGTATCGGTAGTCTGATCTTTTTACACAACAAATTCCTACCTGCAAAGGTACCTTAATGGTGGAGAAAGTGGAAAAGGCTGTGCATGTTGTTCCCCGAGGGCCAGGGCTCCCAGTGTCTCTGTCACACCTGCAGGCGCCTGATCTGAGGAGAGGCATTGTCTCTGATGCTGAAAATGCTGAGGAGCAGCGAGCAGCGGGAGAAGGCTAAAGAATCAAAAATGACAGAGGGTACTGCTTTTCTTTTTACCTGTTCTACAGTCATTAGGTTCTCAGGATGGAGTGCCAGAAATCGCATTAGCTTGGAAATGAACACCGCTGCTGGAGTTTTTAGCAAAATATTGCAGCTCTACTATCATCTCACAGATTCTCGGTGGCTGCTCGCTAGTCTATTTTGTGAGTCGCCTTAGAAGGAGGGGGTCTTTACCATAGCTCATTTCATCAGGCTTTTGCTGTGCTTGGCACCACACATCATATGTTAACTAGTCTAAACGTCATAATACCCATTTTAGGTAGGCTGTTATCCCCATTTTACAGCTGAGAAAACCGAGGTACAAAGAAATTAATTATTTCAAGGTCTCACGGCCAATAAGCAGTAGAGCTTCTTGAACCTGAGTGTGAACTCAGTCTGCCTCTGAAGTCCATGTTCTTACCACACTATACTGTCTTCTACACTTATTATCTGTTTTGTTCCATAACAGTTATTCATATTTTAATACACAACAGGGAACCTTTTTGCAAACCCAAATTACGGAGTTACTGTTTATCTCTATGTAGATTCTGTTCAGCTTATTAATTTTAATCAGTCCCTTCCATTATTTCTTTCTCATTAAATTATTGATCTGGCTTTGCGGGGAGGGTGGGGGCGTGGCAAAGTTCCATTTGGGTTTGATTGATTTCTTCTGTGACCTTAGAATAAATTCAAATATTGCATCAAGGAGCTTGATTCTCTTAATGTTTTACTTGTCATAATAAAGATCATACTTGCCTCCATCTTTGAGTGGCTCTTGCCTTCTTCTAGGGCTTGGCCTGTCTATTTTTTGTGGCAGGTAAGGAAGCAGAAGCTTTCTCCCATAAGAAGCCCCAGCTCTGGTACTGATTTTCTGATACCGAGAGCTGAGCCATGTCCAAGTGGTCCTGACTCCCCTGCCTCGGCCTTCCTTCCCTCTGCATTCCAGCTGCCCCTTATGCCCGCCGGCACACAGAAAGAAGTGAGGCAGCTATGGCTGGGGTTCTCTTTTGTCCTTTCAAGTCTGGACACTGAACTCACTTCCCTGAATTTTACCGAGAGTTGTTTCCTTTGTGAAGTCTTTGATCATAGAGTTTAGACTGTGGATAGATAGGTGGTCTAATGTAGCCCCAAGCCTGCCTTTTCGTTTCTTTCCAATAAAATATTTGGGATGGTGGCTTCTTGTTAGAATTGATTTATATTGAAAAATGATCCAGTACTTTTTCTGCTTATTTGCATTTCAGAAATTTGATTTCATATTTTAAATATCTTTGTCTCTGGTTTTCATATTTGTTCAGTTTCAAAGTGTATTATACTATTCTTGTTTTTGCTAAGAATACTGTCACTATAACTTCATCCTCCGATTGTTTTAACAGCAAGTTTTATCTGCCTACAGGAGAATATTAAAAAGTGAGCCTCCGTATCCCCAAGATATGAGTGCTTTAGCTAAAGACCTAATTCAGCATCTTTTGATGAAAGATCCTAAGAAAAGATTGGGGTGTGGTCCACGTGATGCAGATGAAATCAAGGAACATCTCTTTTTTCAGGTGAAATTCATTGAACAGATGTATGCTTTGCTGATTTCTGAGTGTTCAACATTCTTGATGAGATGAATGAACATAGTCTCTTAACTTTTTTCCTCCCTATTTTCATACATACTGCACTTTTTTTTTTTTTTTAATGACAGAGACCCTTTAGAAAGGATCAGAATTCCACTGGTAGAAACCTAAGTGGCCTCTTTCTCCATAAATGAAGCAGGAAAAGGGAGGATCATAGTAACATTGGGTTCTTTATGTACTAATTGGTTAGAGTTTCTGAATATTAGTTTCCATTTATGATCTAAAGGTTCAAGCATGTGTACTAAGGAGACTTTTATTACATTTTTACTTCCCTCTCAGTTCATGATCCACTGTGTTACATCTTTTAGATAGTGATTTTATCTCTTCTTTTCCCAGGAGAATCATAGAAAATTTAAAAATCTACCTATTTCTTTGTTAAATGTCTATAACACATAAGGAATTATTTCTTTCCCTTGTACTTGAGGCAGTGCTTTTCTTACTCTGAAAAAGCCTGAAGAGACCATCTACAGCACACAGCTCAGCTTAGTTCGCTCAGTTTTGTCCAGAAAAAGCCACCAACATTTTAGATAACTGGGAAAAAAGTTAAATTGACTGAGTTGGCTATTTCATTTATTTCGGTCTAAGTGGTCAACTTGGGGTCCTGTGACCTTGATTTCTAAATCCCTAAGCTTATCACTTCTGGTCATTTCATCATGTCAACAAACGTGGCTTAAATATTTATGGTCTAAAGGGACCGTCCAAGTTTTATTTTTATTCTGCAAACTGAGCTTTTACATAATTAGCACCGAAACAAATTAAAATAGCTACCAAAGCAAAGAAAAAACTCTTGTAGAGAAAGCTTTTATGTTGGTATTTATTGTTTTTTAAATATAGAAGAACAAGTAGTGATTGAGAATAAGAATTACCTCTCTGTACTTCTATGCTCAAAAAACTCCATTTATTTCAGTCCTTCAGTGTAACCATTTTTAAAAATATTACCATACATCTTACAGTTCAGTAACATAGTGGGAAATACATTTAGAATAAAATTAATTTCTCAGTATGTACATTTCACAGATTCATATGATATAGAAAGGTTAATGTTTGAACAAATGATTTCAAGTATCTTGTTCAGAAGATTGCCCTAAAAATTACTAAGATAAAATTCAAGAAAGCATTCAAGCAAAATACCCCAATTATATTTTCCTAGTATTTTTTCCTCCATGGTTCTCTGTATTTGTGACTATTACAATATATCCTTCACATTAGAGAAATTTCTTTATAGCTCAAAATAGTAATTTTAGTTGTTTAATTGCCTTGACTTTTTGAATGACAAGGACACTTTAGGAAAAAGCCAGAATTCTACCTGTAAAGCCCTAAATGGAGTAGAGGTAGAGAAGATCATAATAGCATTCAACTAAGCATTCTGCCAACAACATATTTCTTTAATTACCTCCTTAGTCTCAAGTCATATAATGGAAAACATTAGAGCCACATAGAGGAAGGGACACTCACTAGAAAGTGAAGAGACTGTCTGAATCCTGACCCTTCCACTAGCTAACATTTAAGTGAAATGGTTAGTTATTTCCAGGTTTTGATTCCATCTGAATCAAATAAAAAAGACAAACTCAATGATCTCTAAAACTTACTCTGGCTGAAAAAATTGAAGATCTGTAACGTAGTTATTTTATCTCCATTGCCTCCACAAGAGGGCGTAATAAACATTTTCTGTTAGTTGATTAAACACTGAATGTTGTCAACCCGGAAGTTCAGGTATCACACATTTGACCCTCTCTGAAATCAGTATGCATCTTCCAGTGGACAACATCTTACTCTTCTAATTGGTAATGCTTTTCTTTTCTTAATGGTACATAAAATAATGGTATATCTTATTATCAGTGATGACAATTTAGATTTGAAGAAATAAATAAATAGGATATCTGAATATACTATTCAGTAAGTATTACCTGAGGTTGTTTTAAGTGACAAAAGGAGCATAAAAAACTGGCAGAGGGTTGAATATGAATAATCAAACCAGTGTCTGATCTGGGTGGAAAGGGGCTGGGATTATTCCATGGGGAAGAGAAGCAGCATGTTCACAATGCTGGAATGCAGTGAATGAGGACAGAGTGATTCATCAGTATGATAGCATCATTTAAACCAATGTACAACTTACAGTGAGTTTATTTTCTAATCTGTCCAGATGACCAGCAGGAAAGCTAATTACTGCCTCTAGAAAATAGGAATATGCCTTTAGACTTAATAGTCATATCCACAGAGCATTTTAAAGCCCTTTATTGCAGTTTGTTTTGTTTTGTTTTGTTTTGTTTTGACTTAACACTTTTCTCAGGAGTCTCAGAACAAAAGTAATTTTTCTTCTGTCCCTACTGGTAAACTAAGGTGTCCTGGTGCCCCCTAGAGGACATGGGGAGACTTCACACCAGGCCCTGCATTGGCTGGCGCCATAAGCTGCAATCAGGAAAGGTGCTCAGACTTATAAAAATGTTTATGTTTAATCATTAGTTTGAAATACGTGCCTTTCTTTCTGATGATCAGTTAAAATCCTAATCTGGCTTTGTTATTCTTAGAAGTTATAGTTTGGCTTTGCTGATTTCTACTTTGTACTAATTTTCTTCTTTTGTTTTAGAAAATAAATTGGGATGATTTAGCTGCCAAAAAAGTACCCGCACCATTTAAACCAGTCATCCGAGATGAATTAGATGTGAGCAACTTCGCAGAAGAGTTCACAGAAATGGACCCCACCTACTCCCCCGCAGCGCTGCCCCAGAGCTCCGAGAGGCTGTTCCAGGTAACCTCCAGGACCACGCGTGCGCATCGGCCGCACGTACTTTGAAAGCAAAGGTTAACTTCTCTTGTGAAAGTTTATCTTGGCACTTTCAAAACAGAATTCTCTAACCTCTTCAAAATTACTAAATACAGAGATTTGCAAACTGTTAACTGAAGCTTGTGGTTTGTTAAATAGAAGACATTGTTTTTGTGTTTTTGATACAAAAAAGTTGATTTTTATTCTGAAATTTTATTTCTGTTCAGGCTCTTTCATAGAAAATACAATACTAGTTTATTTTGCCTCTATTCATATAAAATATTCTTTAATTCATAAACAGTGTTATCCGAGTCTGTGTCTTCAGTGAATAATCTTAACCGTGATCTTATAAAATATTTAGAAAGGGTTTTATATTTAGAAAGGCGTCTTTCTCAGAGTTAAAATGAAATATTCTGACTTTTAAGTGGCATCATGGTGTCACTCCTTAGACGCCCACGAGTGTACCATGAGTATGGCTGCACCGGGCCATCCAGCCCCTGCCTCTGAACATCTGTGCCACTGAGCCCAGCACTTGGCTGGGCACTCAGTAGGTGTTTTAAAAAATGTTCATTGAACTAGTGAATGTTCTCGCTTGAACAGGTTAATCATCCATCAGCATGTCACTTCTGGCTCAGGACATCATTCTGCCACTTGATTATATTCCTTTTCCAAAACTCAATTTTACATTTAATTAGTCTAAGGAAATACAAGGAGTCAAATAATTGCTGAATTAGAAACCAATTGGAATGAAACTTGCTTTTTTCCTAGTTTGGAGAATAGTAACTCTTGGACCACTTTGCTTAATACCTTAATTCTGCTTTTTTTGAGAAGTTAATTGTGTTTACAAACACACTTTTATCAGCAATGCAAAAGAATTATAGCTATGAGTTAGACTTCTGGGGTGGAATAGAGACGAGATACTGTTCTGCCTTTAATTTTGAATTGGTTTAATTCTACCAGAAGATGGCATTATCTCCTTCTGAAAAGCATTTTTTCTATTAATTTGAAATAACCTTACATTTTAGATTACAAATAATAGAGATTAGGATCATCTTAACAAATATTTGAGTGTTTTTTATTATTTTTTTCTTCACATAAGAAAAAAACGATTGCAGTCTAGTCCATGCTAAACTGGAAAATTTCAAATCTTTGTTCTTCACCTTTGCTTTTGTTTTCAGGGCTATTCTTTTGTTGCTCCTTCCATTCTCTTCAAGCGCAACGCGGCCGTCACAGACCCGCTTCAGTTCCAGGTGGCAGTGGAGCGTCCTGGCATGACCAGTGTCGCCCGGAGCGCGATGATGAAGGTACACAGATGTGGGTCATTAAATGACGTGTGTGTGGTCTCGGTGCTAACACCGACTCACATTCTCAAGTCTGGTAAATGTAGTGGACTTACTATTCAGCCAAGATGTGGTTTTCAGAAATGAATAAATGGAAATAGATATATTTGCCCTAGAGAATTGTTAACATCAGTGTAAATGAGCTCTTTTTACAATAATAGAAAATTATGTATCTTCAATAAATTATATAGGTAAGCGTAGAAATGAGCTAAAGATAAATTTTAGAAGATTATAAATGTATTTCATTCATGTTTATTAACATTAATAATGTCCTATTTCTTTACAGTTTTATTTATCCCACGTGTATTAACATTTTCTTAAGTTAAATGATGTTGGTTTCTCATCAGGACTCTCCATTCTATCAACACTATGACCTAGATCTGAAGGACAAACCATTGGGGGAAGGAAGTTTTTCAATTTGTCGAAAGTGCATACACAGAAAAAGTAACCAAGCATTCGCAGTCAAAATAATCAGCAAAAGGTATGACCATTTCTGGCAGCCTGTCTTACGTATTCATCCTAGTCAGTGGGTTCTGTAAATGAAGATTTTT